>PVIC010002316.1:0-79018 GCA_004025085.1 Thryonomys swinderianus | reverse complement strand
CCTCCGCCATCTCCGCCTCCGCAGCCCGTCAACTCCTCCCTGCTCCGGCCCAACAGAAACTCCAGATGCAGAGTATGGGCTCCCTAACCCAAAAGCAAAGGCACCGCCACCCTCTCCCAGGGGCTTGGGGCCCAGGCGGGACCCCCGAAGTCTCTCGCGCCACCCCCCCCCCGCACCCTTCCCCCAAAGCGGCGTCCACAAACCTGCAAGCCCAGATGCAGCTGCCCCAGACCCAGCTGACCCTGCCCCTCCCAGATTCTATTGGTTGGCCGAGCAGCCTCTCAGCCAACCTCGCTATCGCCGAGGCAACAGGACCCACCTTTGCCTCGGTTAGGGGACTCCTACTTAAGGGATAGGCAGACATTTCTCAAACCCAACCAAGCAAGAAAAGGGAACAGCAGATATTTCTCAAACCTGACCAAGCAAGAAAAAAGAATGACAGCCTTGTCACTTAAGGCCCCTTGTGCAATGAGTGCTTCGCTCTGTCTGTTTTATCACATTCACCTTGTTCTATTTTTCTGTCCTTAAAAAATTAAACATTTATTAAAGAAGTGCCAAACAAACGTTCTAAGGGATTTTTAAAATTTAAAAATAAAGTATATCAAATATTCAGAGAGTTGTAACATAAACAATGAAAGGCTTGCTGAAATTTCTTCAGAAAGAAGAACTTTTTAAAAAGGGAAAAATGAGCAACAGGAAGTAGTATAAATTTATTTTAATAGCTTCTCTCCTCACATAACACATTCCACATTTGCCCTGTCTTCTGCAAGGAGCTATTAGAACATAGTCTTTCTCATGGACATCTGTAAGTGGCACAAGCTCTCCTCTGGTAGCAATAGATGCACTCACCACTATTGGGACAAATCTAGTAATAGCAAACTAGTGTACGTAAGAAATGGTCTATTTGGTCCTCAGCTACATTTCACTGTTCTACCTTAGTGATTCTAAGCGTTGAGGGGGCTTATTCTCCAGAGCAGTGCTGGTAATTGAGGACAGCCCTCCCCCAAGGGGATGCGGTGTGTGCTCAAAGAAGACTCACCTGACTCAGCAGATGGTGGACCACCAGCTCCGTGCGAGGAAGGGGAGCTTCTTCATAAGTCACCCGGAAATAAACACTAACCACATAAAACTGGCAGCTCCAGCCAAATTGCTCCATATCACCAAATGAGAATTGTCTTAGCTGTTCAGCCAATTTAAAGACAAAATATATATGATATGCTTTATATTAGACATGCATTTTATCACATAGGAACACTGAGATGCTTAATGCCTCCAGTAAATTGAAAAGGAAACTTTTGGCTGTCTCTGTTGCTATGCAGGGTACTGAAGGTGGCTCTTGAACTCAATGATACATTAGTTTTCAAGGGCAGCCACATAACTGGTTGGCCTGGCTAACTGCCCTTCACTGGGGATTGGTGGACAGGGAGGGGCAGGCTCTCATAAGGGAATAAATCTGTAAAAGGAAAGGTCTCAGACTCCTGCGACTGGCTTTCTGGAGACAGAATCATTTCACAGCTTTCCATAGTTCTAATATAACTTTCACAGTCTCCTATACAAGAGGTCCAGCATAGACTTTGCAAAATCACCTGCCGTTAGCAAGGTGATCAGTTTGAGAAACCTGTGCCTTGGATTGACAAGTATGGAAAGGAAAATACACCCCCCCAAAAAATGTTTATGTCCTGTTCCTTGGCATCTGTAAATCTTACATAGCAAAAGGGAGTTTGGAAAGCCAGGCATGGTGGCTCATGCCTGTAATTCCAGCACTCACTTGGGAGGCAGAGGCCGGAGGATTGTAATGAGTACAAGGACATTTTGGGCTACATAGGGAGTTCAGGACCTGCCTGAACTATAAGTCAAGACCTTGTCCCAAAAAACAAAGAAACAAAAAAAGGGGGGACTTTGGAAATGTGATTATGTTTTAGGATTTAATGCTTTGGGATGGAGAGAGTATTGGGGATTATTCCAGTGAGTACAATAACTCAGGTGAGTCAAAGAAAAAAAGTTTTGTTTTTGTGGAAGGGAAAGTTATTTATACTTTTATAAAAAATTGAACAGTACAGTATAAAATATGCAAGAGTTCTGTCACATTTAAGAAGCCCAAGTTCTTTGGTGAAAGTTGCTCTTTAAAAACTGTCTGTCACAAGAAAAACCAGAAATTACATGAGAACAATAGTAGATAATAGAACTGTAAAGTATACAAATTCCTTCAGACAACGCTTTAATTTAGATTCTGACAATTTGTAAGAGTTGATAAATGCAGGTGTAAAGTTTTAGTTGCTTTGAGAAGACTGCTGATTATAAAGCAAGAGTCTTCAAAGGAAGGGGTGCAAAAAATACAAAATCAGGGCAGGGGCTTTAGCTCAGTGGTTCTGGTACCTGCCTAGCAAGCGCAAAGTCCCTGGTTTGATCCCCAGTAACCACATACAATACCAGGCGTGGTAACTCACACCCACCAGCAATCAGTATCACACACCACAATGCCAGATGTGGTGGCTCACGCCTGTAATCCCAGCACTCGGGAGGCAGAGACAAGAGGATTGCTGAGTTCGCGGCGGCTTGCCTGGGCACCATAGTGAGCTCAGGGCCAGCCTGAACTACAACATGAGAACCTGTCTCAAAAGAAAAAAAAAAAAACCCAAGAGTCATATGATGCTACAGAAAATATTTGTGCTTCTTTTTCTTTAAAGAAAGGTATGTGGAAACTCTTCTCATTTTTTTTCTTCTTCACACCTCTATATCCAAAGTTAAAAGTATACTGTACAACAAGGATTTGTCATTCTTCTGAACTGAAAAACCCCTAGTGCCACTTTTCTCCTTAGCCTTAGCCACCAGGAAAACAAAGCCTCATGTCCTATGTGTACGATCCCTAAGAAAATGAAGATACTGGCTATGTCGTAGCTACTCATCTTATAGAAGTCAAGAGTTTCACAGCTAAACCCAAAACTCTACCACTTTAAATCCAAGATACACTCACAGGTTAGCTGCTGCAAAAGCTGCTCTTTCTTAGAAAACAATATTTAAATATGAAATAGCTAAAGACTTCTGAGAAGGAAGCGAACGGCCACCTCATTCTCCAGGAGATAAAAATCCCTCTTTTTGTCCAAAAATGTGTTTTTACAAGTGTAAAAATGTGTATTTGCACAGAAGTTGTGATGGCTGATTCCCATATGAAATCAACCTTGATATCTTAATACTTCTTTGTGACACTGAGCATTTAAATGCAGAACTAGACCTTTGTCCTTGTCCAGTAAATTGATGTCAGGATGAGCCTGGACTTAGATGTCATTTTTTTAAACATCAGTTTCATTCCAAAGTAGAACAAAAACCTGGAAGTCACTCCTGAGCTCTTAACCACGCTTATCACAGTAACAGCTGAAACTGGAAGACAGTTTAAAGAAGCTCTGATGTCCTTTGTACTTGCCATTTATTTATGCTTCTCGTTTAGAATGAAAGCAAACAAGTTCACAAATGCTGTGACTGAAGCACCTTCAAACTATTCTGGGCTGTGTTCAGAGGAAGACGAGACAACAGAAGCAAGGGAGGGGAGTGTTGCGCTGTCTCTAAAGGACAAGGGGGCCATAGAGCTAGAGATGCGGGCAGCCCAGAAGCCTGGAGAGGCAAGGAAGTGGATTCCTCTCCAGAATTTCTAGAAGCCCTGATTTGGGTCGTTTCCCTGTGTCAGACTGACAACCTACAAAGCTACAAAGCTACAAGGTGTTTGTATTATCCTAAGTCAGGAAATTTATGAAAATTTGCTACAGCGGCAACAGAAAATGAATGTATCCGGGAAGAGTGGGTGAGACTTGGAACAGAATTACGGAGCGGGAGGAATTTCTGGGGGAAAAGGGTGTAGGAAGCACAGAGATGGAACGCTGGGGAGAGGTGGGGAGAGACGTGTGGGCCGAGAGCATGACTTGGCTTGGCTTGAAGCCAGGGCCAATGAAGGAGGAAGCAGGAAGATGAGCCAGGATAGAGCTTCAGGACAGGGAGTGAGGATATGAGTCAGGGAGGGAGCTGGAGACCCGGGCTTTCGGCTCTCTGACAGCACAGGGACCAAGAGGCCCTGGGAATAGATGTGTTCTCCCCAGAACAAGAAGCCAAGCCAAGCTCTGGGAGCATCTGCTCTTTCCTGCCAGGACTATTAGTCTTTATCCTGGGCCCCTGCTTCAACTCCCAAGTTCAGCTTCCTAGAACAGAGGCCCAAACCTTCCCTCAGTTCCATCTCTTGTACCGGCTTCACTTCAACAACTAGTGTCAGTTTGGCCTTCTAAGTTCGGGATTGGCATAGAGGCCAGAGCTGAGGAGTGCAAGTCCCCTTCGTTCTGTCCCTATCTTTCAGTGTGCCTGGCTGGGACAAGACACTGTCATCATGCCCAGTCTGTGTCTGCTCTCTCTGGCATGGAATATACACTTCTACTTTTCCTCTGCTCTCCAGCAAAGCCTATCAGCCCAGTGTCCCACAGCTTCATGCTCCCATGAGATAATGAAGCTTCTCATTTTTACAGTGGAAGCGAATATTATTCAACCTGAAGAGAACACAAAGCCCAAGCTGTAGAATTCACTATTGGTATTGGAAGTGCAGAGGATATGTTAGGAGGCAAGTTTGGGAGCCCTGGATAAGATGTAAAATGCTCCAAGGGGCGATAACTTGGGGTGCAGATGAGCCTTTGATAACTCTGTCACCAGAAGTAGAAGCTTCCCATAGATGGCAGGTCAAATGTCTAGGGTGGTGCCATTCCTGGACACCCTGAGTACATCACTCTTTCTGACAGAAGCAAGATTTCACAGGCATCAGGAAAACAGGGGCACTGAGCTGAGGACAATTGGGGCCTCCTGCACAGCACCCTCCCCCAGCTTGGTGCTGGCTTGATCAGACCCATTCTTAGTGTCCAGGGCTCTCAAACTTGCTTTCTAACATACCCTCTGCATGAGCAATACCGATGGGCTAAAGCAGCACTTAACTAAACATTTGGGTTTTACCTGGACAAAGCATGAGATAAAAGCATTATTTTACCTGAAGTTTAATAAATGACATGAACTCTTCCAGTGTATTATTTACACACAAACATACATATGACACACATGAATTTAAACACAGGATCTACTTTCCGCCCAGTGTTCCTGCAGCTCTCATTCATTAGGTGCCATGGTGTGGATGGACGTAGAGACAGAGTGCTCCTCTCCTATTTTTCTTGGTTCAGTTCCCATTTCTGCACATGTGCTTCTGGGTGTAGAGTTTATAGCACTGCCTGAGTATAGGATAACAGCTCATTTATTGTTTCAGTTTTCTTAACCATTTGAAAGATCTGGGTTACTGATAGAAGACAGGATGAGGCTCTGCTTAAGCCGTGGAACCAAAATTTGCAAGATTTGGACTCCAGTTTAAACTGGTCCTATGAGAGAAACAGCATACCGAGCCTCATATTTCCCCTGAAGAAATTTACTTGGAATAGCAGGCTTTAACCTTTTTGGTTTTATGTCCTTTTTCTCTCTTAAAAATTATTTAGGACTGTCGGGCGTGGTGGCTCATGCCTGTAATCCCAGCACTTGGGAGGCAGAGGCAGGAGGACTGCTGAATTTGAGGCTTGCCTGGGCTACATAGTGAGCTCAGGGCCAGCCTGAACTACAAAGTGAGACCCTGTCTCAAAAAGAAAAAATTATATAGGACTCCCAGAGAGCTTTTGTTTCAGTGGGTTCTCTCTAACTATATTTGTAGTATTAACATTAGAACAGAAAATTTAAAAATATTTATTTTAATATAATAATAAATCAATTATTGTCATAGACATCTTGAGTGACAAGGATAGCACTGGTATTAGCACTGACATCAGTAAATTCCCTTAATGTCTGCTTGAACAGAAGACAGCTGGATTCTCACATCTGTGTCAGTTTCATTAGCTGTGATGCCACCTGTCCTTTAACCTTTGAAAAACTCCACTGGTGCTTGGAGGAGAATAAGAGTTAAAAAGGCAAAAACATGTTAGTATTGGCAGGGAAATAGCTGAGCCTTGGGATTCTCTGAAAGTCTTCACAAACTACAATCTTGGAGTTTAAAGACCCTAAGGTTTAGATGCGATCTGTGACACGGTGGTCTTTCTGAGAATATTCCACAGTGGTATATACACCCAGGTATAGGTGACAGGATGTCACTCTAGATAAAATGCAGCCTTTTTGCAGGGGAATTGTGAGAGGCTTTACGGCAGTAGTACATATTCTGGGCTTTTTGTTGTTCAGCGCTAAGGACTGAACCCAAGGCCTTTGCATGGAGACACAAATCTACAGCGAAGACAAAAACTCCAGGTGAAGCTATGTGCATTTTTTTTTTTTTGAGACAGGGTCTCGCTTCGTAGTTCAGGCTGGCCCTGAGCTCACTATGTAGCCCAGGCAAGCCTCGAACTCAGCAATCCTCCTGCCTCTGCCTCCCGAGTGCTGGGATTACAGACGTGAGCCACCATGCCCGGCACTGCTATGTGCATTTTAAAGTATGTAGAACCTGAGCCTGGGAGTCAGGGGCTCTGGTCTCCACCAGCTCTACCGTGAAGCCTGAATGGGGCTTGGAGCAGGGCCAGCCTTCCTCTCTGGGGTTCCCTAGCCAGCAGGTGAAAGCGTGAGAAAGAATTAGAGTGGCAGTTCACAAAATACGTTATGTGCATGGGAGATGGTTCGTGGAATAATCATGGAGAGTATGGAGGAGCATGTTTTACTTTAATAGATATTCACTTGTGTTTATCTGAGTTCTAATTAGCACACAATAAAGCACACAAATATTAACTGAACAAAGTGTATACCTATGTATACACTTGTATAAGTGCAGATGTAAACCATTTCCTGTTCCCCAGAAATCTCTTCATGCCTTTACTTAGTCAGTATATGTCTTACTCTCCCAAGGAAACCAATACTCTGCCTATACGGATTGCTTTTATCTGTTTTTTGACATCATGTAATTACATCAGATATGATGTGTTCTTTGCTCATGTCTGAGTTTTTTTGTCTTCATTATGCCTGTGAAAATGATCCATGTTGTTGCATGAAGCACAGGTCACTACTTCACTGCCCAAACTGCCGGATTCAGACCAGCAAACCCTGTTAGAGCGGTGAATGAAGACACAAAAGCATAGATTACCTTTGTTGGATGACCTGGGCCCTTCACGATAACGGAGCAAATCCCAGCTGACTCATATCCCAGGTCTATTGAGGAACAACAAAAGACAGTTGTGCTGAGTGCAGATGTGTGTCATAGGCAACGAGGCAGACAAGTGAGGTATGGTGACAGTTTAGCTGAGTAATTAACTTGTATCAATTATCCCCTCTGGAACTCCTTTGTATTCTTAGTAAGGCATATTTTTATTTTACCATCCTCTTTAGAGAGCATACACTTAGGTAAATATCTTAAGATGAAGAAAGAGCACATACTTCACAAATTACAGAAATCACAAAAAGCTGTGTACATGTGTAAAACAGGGAATACCCTGATCCAAAAAAATTATGGAAGGTTGAAATGAAGGCTGAGCCTCAGTTTCCCACTTACATAAATATAATTTAGGTGAGGTAGTAAAGTAACTGGAAAGAGCATGGGGATGCGAGAATGGAAAATAACAAGCAAGCTAACTTGACCTTGGGCTGACTGGCTTAGAACTTGATACTTCATTTTATCTAGAATAGAGGCCACTGCACTCTGCAGAAGGAGCCCACAGCCGGGACACATGCCACAGAAATGCAGAAAGGAACGCACTGAGGACAGCAGCCAGTGTGGTGAAGGGCTTGAATCCCTGCCAAGTAATGAAGAGCTGTAAGAACATTGTCCTGGGAAAGAAATCTGGGGGCACTGAAGCTGTCTTGGGGAGAGGAATACAGCTAGCTATTTATGACTCCAAGGAGTAGACTGAAAGGGGGAGCATCTTTCAGTTTTGTATCAGGTTAGACTGTCTAAAGGAGGAATGATTTCCACAGTTCTTTGTATCCAACAGAAAATGATTGCTTACCCTAAGGAAAATGGCATTGGTTGGAAAGAAGTGGGAAATTCACATTTTTTTTTTTTTGAGATAGGGTCTCGCTTTATAGTTCAGGCTGGCCCTAAGCTCACTATGTAGCCCAGGCAAGCCTCGAACTCAGCAATCCTCCTGCCTCTGCTCCCGAGTGCTGGGATTACAGACACATAATTTAAGAAAAGGCTAAAAGGCAACAAGTAAAGAGGGCGAAAATGAGAGCACCATTCATGACATGTTTTGGGAGTGCGTTGGCTGTGAGGCCCCTACCCAGGCTTAGGTTGTTATTTTGTAGGCCAAACCCAGAAGAGAGGTATGGTAGTTCCCTGGACCAAACTTGGTCTCCTTCTGCCCCTTGGCAGAAAGGTTAGGGTACCTCAGCGGTAAGCCCAAAGTGAACCATGGATGGACGTGGAATCAGAAGCTCCTATTAGCACAAGGCCCACTGAACCAGTCCCTCACAGCCACCACCCTTTGCTCTTCCACTCCCAAGAAGGAATGGCGTTAAGGTTTGGTTCTGTTTGTTTGTTTTGTAAATAGGGAAGGTCTTACCATGTTGCCCAAGGTGGCCTTGAACTTCTTGGGTCAAGTGAATCTAGTACTGCAGCAGCACCTCCAAAACACCAGCTCCAGCTTTCCGGTAGAAATCATCTTTAATGGACTCTAACTTATCTTTAAAGTGAAAAATGCACCCATCGGGTTGCTAAACTGCTTACTAGTATCAGTAATGTGAACCGTCCTAACCGGGTGATGAAATGCCTGCTTCTCTAGGAGACAGACAAGATGATTCACTTGTATTTCCAACAAACAGGTATCGAATGCCTACTATGTGTCAAGCCCTGCTCTAGACACTCAGATTCATTAAGCCAGGGTAAAAATGGAAAGGTTACATATCTGTCCGTGTAGACGCAAAGGGCAAACGCATTGCAACGGGGCTACGCAGCATAGGGCAGAGGTGGGCCGAGCCTACCTTAGTCCTGCCCCCGAGTGACGGACACTGCAGCTGTCCAATCCTGTTCGCCCCATCCCATCAGGGCTCCTCCCCGACTCCCGGCCGCTCTCGTCTTTTGCCGCCCTGTAGGGCAGGCGGCGGCCCTGGAATGAGGACATTTCTGTCCCAGTCCAGCAGCTGTCACCTGAGAAAGATTAAGATTCTCCCGCCAGGCGACAAGGCTTGTTGTGCCGGAGACAGGCGTAGGTCAGATTTCCCTCCCCAAGGTAATTAACCCGGGGAAAAATGTGACAAGCCTCCGGCGGCACCCGCTCTCCAACCCCTCCCGCTCGCTGGGCTGGCTGAGCCTGAAGATTTTGGAGGGAAGCGGGGGAGGGGCGTCTCCATTTCTTTCTGGGTCCCCCTGGGGGACGGCCCAGGGCTCCGGGTCTTCTGCTGTGGTCAGGGCGGCGACAGGCTAGCAGCTTTTCAAAAGCGAAGCGAGCTGGGACCCGCAGAGGGGCGCGCTGAGTACCGCGCCGCGTCCTCGCAGGGGGGCCCGGGTCCTGCTGCTCCCGGGAGACATAGCAGCACGCAGACACTAATCCGCCGTGTTTGCACATACTCACTTCACACGCGAGAGTGCCTGCCTCGAATTGCACTCATAGCTGGAGGGAGTGTGATTTTAAATACTCACAGGGGCTTTGTGGGACAGAGGGAGGACGAGGCCCTCTCAGCTCTAAGGGCTCTGATCTCCCAGCTGCGGGTTCGGGGCGTCCCTGAGCCCTATGGATCTCATTGCCCTTTAGGGACAAGAGATTCCAGAGAGTAGAAAGTGAAAACAATCAAGAGTGGAAGAGTTTCTTTGCGCTGGAAATCTCACACACAGTGATGATTGCATTCTTTAAAAGATGTTTAGAGTCCACTTGAAAGAAGCCAACCTGTTGCTTGAACAGATGTGTGAGAGCGACGGGGTAAATAGAGGGCTGTGTATGTGCCGATATTGTCGGGAATGAAGGAAGAGCAGGAGGAAGGCCTGGACTGTGTGTTTTGTAAAGATTGCAGAGATCTGAGCCACTGTCCAGAGGTGTCTTGAGCCTGCGCTTCAGTGAACAGATAAGCAAACTGAAGTAAGGGCCGGTAGCTGCTGGCCTGGGGCAGCTTGGGAATTTCACTGAGGCTTGCAGAAAACCAGTTTCTTTTGACCTAGACCTCCTTCCTAGCTCCCCCAATCTCCGGCCCATGCGAAACCCGGGTTTTAGGACTTGGACTTTTCCCCCAGAGTTAACCAGGCTGTTTCTTATTTGGAAAGCATTTTGATCGTCTCTGTGAAGTCATTCTGAGATCCTGTCCCTGAGATTAGGGAAAACAGGGGTCTCGGGGGTTAAAGAATAGCCATTGGTGTGGGGTTTAGCAGAGGTGAGATGTTCATGAGCTCAGGGTTCTTGATCAGTTTACAGCAGGCTGTTAATAGAGGCCATTAATCACAGGCAACTGCAGCTGGCTCGGCCTGGGCAGGAACAGCCCGCCATGCTATCTTTGGGATGGGCAGAGGGGAGTACCAGGGAAAGGCCTCCTACAGTTACCGTGACGCCTGAAAATTAATCCCAGGAGTGAGGCAACGTGATGTTATTGGCACGTATACCTGGTGTCTCGTTCACTCCTGCCTAAATGCCTCAGCCTGAGTAAGATGCTTGACACAGTGCCTGGTACACAATGGGTACTTAATGAATATTTTTTAAAAGACTAGAGTTTGGAAAGCCCCCTCCCAAACAACAGGAGAGAGGTACGGGAAGGTTTTGGTGGTTTCAACTGCCAGCCGCAAGTCAGAAACCTAATGTGACTGGTACTCCCTCACAGAGTAAGCTGCCCTGGGATTTAGGGGCAGATTATTCCCTATAAGGAAGTAGAGGATGGGGAGAACAGCCAGGCCACTGGACTCAGGATGTCAGCCTCATGTCTGAGAGCTTCCTTCTCTTTCCATGGCCTCTGACGGGGCCTACTAGCTGAAGTTTTGGACATCCATAACACCTGCAACTGGAGATCATAAGTCCTCTTAGATCTGTTTTGATGTAAACCAGGATTCTTTTGGACTGGGCCAGTGGACTTCCAACAGAGTCCTAACTAGCCTAGTGCAAAGAAGCAGGAAGGCCATCCACCAGGTCTCAGAATTTCCTACACAGATTGTATACTTTGGCCTAACACCTCAACTTACCATGCAATGGAACATCAGAGGAAATGCGACTTATTTTAATCTTGAACCTAGCACGAGAGCAAATGAATCTAAGAATTTAGTAACTTGGGTGAGTTTGGCAGCTATTCAGTATGTGGGATTTATCACTCACTAGCCAATCATTACTGGAACTCTGCAAATAGTATCTCTTTTGGAATTGTGGAGCAGTTCTTGTATTCCCCTTACAAGTATGGAGACAGAAGTATAGAGAGATAAACTTATTTGACCAAAGACATAGAGCAAGGAGGTAGCAGATCTGGGTTTCCAATCCAGACTACCTGGCTCCAGAGTCCGTGCTCTGAGCACCCAGGAAGGATGGGCCCGGGAAGAACTTTCCAGCAGAGCAATTGTTAGACTCAGACTTCATCTACTAGAAAGATCCCCCTCTCTCCGGCCAGGAGAGCACAGTTCTCCCTAGAAAAGTGGGTGATGCAGAGGATTTTTGGAGTTGAACAATCCTCCAGTCCTATGAAGGATTCCTCCCTCCCAGACTTCACATACTTCTCTCTCTCTTCCATCTGCCAAGCTGGTCTACATTTCTAGACTGAGCTCATCATGGGGCCAGGACAGCAGTGTCCACACCCCTCAGGATTAGGTATCGATAAGGCTGATCAGGCAGCCATGAGAAAACAGCATCACTTGACAGGGCCTCCCTATCTCACAAGTCACAGAGCTGAGCATGGGGCCCTCTTTCCATCCCCACAACCCAGCCCCTGTCTCTACTGTCCCTTGGCTCACAGCTCCATGTGCCAATAATATTTTGTGAGACTTTCTGTTACCTCACCCACTAAGCAGGGTCAGCTTGCAGGGGGTGAGAGGTCAGGGGCTCCATGTCCTTTGTTCTTTGGGACCCCCTTCTGCATGCCCAGCTGAGAGTTCTTAAATACATTTGTAGAAGGAGGTTCTGTAAGTTCTTTGTCTCCACACTGACCATTTTTGAGACCAGGACATTTGCTGAACTGGAGTTGTGGGAGACAGATGTTCAGGAATTGCTTGAGACACATGCAAAGATCCAGGGTTCATGTCTGATGTCGCCAACACGCTGCAAACTTCTGTGAGGGCCAGAGTGTGACTATACTCAGACCATATGCAATCTGCTGTTGTAACACAGAACAGCCCCAGATGTTACATAAATGAATGAGTGTTATGTTTTAGATATAAAATGGCCCCCAAAGTCTCAGTGTTTAGAAGGCAATTAGTCTGAGGGGTGGTACAGCTGGCCTTCTGTTGTTGGGTGGCAAGGCCTGGTCATAGGAGGTGGGTCACAGGGGCTGTGGCCCAGAAGGGTTTATTTCCCTCCTCAGCTCCTCCCTTCTCTCTCTGTGCTTCCTGACCACCATGAGGCAAGCAGCTTTCCTCCACCATGCCTGTCTGCCTTGGAGCCAGCCAGCGATGGACTGAAACATGAACCCAAATAAGCCTCTTCTCCCTCAAATCGTGCATGTCAGATATTTTGTCCCAGTGACAAGAAACTAAGACAATGGGCATCACTCCCTTGTAGCTTTGGATTCCATGAATTAAAGTATAAACATCTATGCATGACAAGCCCTGAAAGGTATCTGAATGAATGAAAATGTCTCAGTGGACTTTACTGGGGACGGAGGTGGTAGGAGGAATACATTCTTGGGTTCCTTCCAGAAGGTACATTTCTTGTCCTCCTCCTACTTTGGCACTGCATTATTTCTCTGTGATTTAGTTTTCTCCTTTATAAATAGGAATATATAGTAAGCTGTGTGTGTGTGTGTGTGTGTCTGTGTGTGAGATGTGTAGGAAGGAGTGAGCATTTACTTCTGAATTTGCTTGAGCAGGTTTTCTCTGGAAAGATGAGTTTTCGAACTTAACTGTGCTCTTCAGAAAAGTTTACCTGTAGCTGCGATTGGGAATTTCACACCTTGCAACTTAACTGCTGCCCTCTACTCCCACCCTCCACCAGCTGAGGGAATGAGGAAGGGCCTAGCGTGCAGCACAAAGGTTCTGATAACAGATCTTGGACTCAGCAAGTGTCTCCCAAAGAGCAGGAAGAACCCCCTTCAGATATCATCATACTGACCCTCCCAGTGGCCACAGTTATAGCCCTTACAGTGTCAGGACGGTCACTGAAGACCTGTTGCCTCTCTTGGTCTCAGGGTTTTGTGTCTTTGGAGAGCCTTTCAGGTATTCCTGGGTGGGGGGGGGGGGTACTGGGATGAGCCTGTTTGGCAGCTCTGTCAGGTCCTGGTTATGAGCAAAACAACCCTTGATTACCAACAAAGCATGTTTGTGAGCTATTAAAAATAGATTGCAAACAAATATATCATTCTCTTTCTATTCCTGGTCCTTTGTCTCTGACTGCCCTCCTCTCTGGATCTAGAAACAGAGGCTTGATTTGCTCAAGTTCTCTTTAATTCCAAAGTCTTCCTAACTCTGCTGCTGGAGCTCTGCCTGCCTTGTTCCTCATAGTTCTAGGTTTTTCTCCCTTCTTCTCCTCACCAGAGAGTATTCCTGGCAGAAAAGCTGACAAAGCAACTGAGCCTGGGCAGCTCATTCATTGCTAGAGTAAGAAGTGCTAAATCTTTCTGACCAGTCAAGGGCAGCTGCCCGTAGGTCATTCAGTAGGGAAGGTCCGTCTGGAGTTCTGGGACTGGCCTTGCCCTTGCAGTCCCGAGGAGCTGCTCTCACTACCCTGTCCGCCCTCTCCACTCCTCCACAGTCATTTGGTAATCATGTGACATGCTGCATCTGCTCTGGTCTCTGTCCTTAAAGATCCCTCCTCTGGCAGAACTCCCAAGGCTAAGTGATTCCTAGCAGAATCCGGGCTGAGGTGTCCCAGAGAGAGCAGAGAGAAAAGGAGATCTCGCTCAGTCCGTGTGGGGCTCATGGATATCGTGGGCGGTGGGCAGGAGCAGGCAGGTCACCCCTGCCCAATCCCTGGCAGGCCTCTGTGCTTTTGTACAATGCTGGGATGGGAGCTGATGGTGGGCAGGGGGAGAGGGGGCAGGAACTGAGTCAGGGCTTCTGGCAGAGACAGGCCTTTAATGAGCTTTGAAGAAGAGTGCTTGACAGGAAGAATGAGATCCAGATTCAGGGCCGATTAAGTGACCTAAGAACAGGACTCAGAGATAGCAGAGGCCTCTTCAGTTAGAACCCACATAAATCCTTGTAGATATTTTGGGCTAGAATTAAAATCCAGCATCACCAGGATTTTCTCACTCTAGATCAGACACCGGAGAAGAATCATGAAGCAGGACAGGCTCCACATTTCAGGCAAGGCCTTGTGATCTTTAAGACTCAGTCCCTGAGCAGTCCAGGGCTGTGCAGATCAGACACTAGATGTGTGTGTACTCGCTCTCACACGACCCAATGACCATGAGGATTTCTTCAGGGAGGTGGTGGAGGAAGCAAAACACATGTGCGTGGGTGAGGGCTGGGCCCAGGTGGGCGGGAAGGTGAGCTGCAGCTCCAGCTGTCACAGCTGGAGAGCGTGTGGACCCCTGCTAAGGGGATCCCAGTGATGACCATGGTATAGTGCGAGAGGATTATCGGGTTCAAAAGAGGAATGTATGGTATATATGTCAGAAGGGCAACCCTCTATCTTTCCATTTTCCCTGTGACCCCATCTTCTTGCTTCTCCTTTTGAACCCAGGCACAGTCCTGGCCCTGGTCCTTCCTGTCACATCCCGTGCACCATCACCTCCTTCCTCTTTGCTCTCTCGCCTGACATTTCACCCACTCATGGCTATTTCCACCCTGTCCCAGATCTACCGACTACAGAGGGGACAGGAAGCATGTACTGTACTTTGACCATCACACTGATTCTAGAAAGGACCCAAGGCTGAACCAAAAACGGACTGCAGGTCCTCAGGTCCTCAGTTCCATGAAGCCACCCTGGCATACTGTCAAGTGATTCCTGATTGAGTTCCTCCAGGGGGTCAAGTCAGTCACTGGGCAGCAAAGCCCTTTTCCACTGTGGCCATTAAAGAGATCCAGCCGCCTCCCGTTAATCTCCCAGAACAAGCATCTAAGGACCTAGGCTGACAGGTGGCCCCCAGGGACTCACTGTAGATTAGCCCAAGGACTGCCCAGGGCACTTTCCTGAATTTCCTGCAGGAGGTAGGAGTCAAAGGAGTTTTAGAAAAAGGGAAGGGGGAACCCAAGGAGAAGTACACTGTGGGAAACAGACATCACGTGAGGCAGGTTGGGCATCTGGACACTATAGCACCGAAGGGTGCCATGGAGCTCAGCAAATGAAAGGGCTCATAGCTGTCCCTGGGGCCAGCACTGATCGTGTTCCTCTGTGGTAGAATTCTCTATTGTCCATCTGTTGGTTAGTCTTCTCTTTCTTTCCTCCTTCCTTCTCCCTTTCTTTTCCTTCTGTCTTCACCGGCTATCGAGGAGGAAGTTCTATGAAGGGAGAACAGAGGTGCAGACAAGACATGGGGATCTCACTCATTGTGAAGAGCAGGGAGACCACATTTGGAGAGACAAGGGCTGTCTGCCTGGCTCCACTCCCAGATCTGGCCCTGCATCAGTCAGGGCTCCTCTGTCCCCTCAGTTCCCTTCCCCTCTACTGTCTCAGTTTCCCTATCTGCAAAACATGGACAGGAATCCTACCTTGCAGATGGTTGTGGGAGCGGAGGTGCCATGTGTGTAAGAGCCCAGTGTCGCTTGGTACTGTGCCAGTGCACTGAGTTACTGACCTGAAAAGACTCCGTTCCTGAGTCTTCCCTGCCCACCTAACCTCCCTGAAACGCACTGGACTCTTGACGGCAGCACGAATCTTCTGGAATGCTGGATTCCTTTTATAGAAAAGAGATTCAAAATTTATTTCTAGTCATTTGTGAGAAATTAAGTGGGTGAAGATCAATGAGGACAAAGACTTTTGGGGAAAAGTTTGAAGAAAAGTGTGAATTTAAAACAGTACAACCTCAGAAGCTGGCTTTTCCAGCCGGCAATGAGTAGTCCAAGGTTACTTTGAAGAAATCTGAAAAATGAATCAGCTGGGCAGAAGTGACGGTGAATGGACACCTCCATACCATCTGCTGGGGAAAGGGCACAACAAAGGAGGTAAGTACATAAGTTAATAGTACCGAGCACCTTGCAAGACACCTAGTTGCTTCATACATACTAAATGCCATCTCTGGTTGGCACCAAGTGGCTGTCAGAGGCAACCACAGCAACGGCAGGTGCCAGTCACAGATGGACCTTGTGTCTTCCCAGACATGGGGCTGCTCTGTGCCTGGGCTCTGCCTCTGTCTTCACAGCGGCAAGGCAGGGCCATGTGCCCATCACTGGAGGACCCCCTGGAGTAGGCACTGTCCCTTTCTCATCCTTGAAGGAGGTCCCGTTGGTGGGTTTCTTAAGCAGGGGATTTTCCTTCCCATGGTGAAGCTACCCAAGGATGTAAGAGCCCTGGCAAGCTCCAGTCAGCTCACAGCTCAGCCCCCAGCTTGGCCCCATCCGTGGTGGCCTGCACTGGCATGGGGCTCAAGGCCAAGCCACAGGTCCAGGGATGGGGTTTCAGCCTGATCTTTACCACCAGCTGCATGTGGCTAGGTTTCTGGGAATGCAGGAAATTGGTGCCAGGGGGAGGACAGCTGATCCCAGGGAAGGAATCATGCTAGAGGAGGGGGATTGTGTCCCAGGGTCTCATCCCCAGGATCCTGGCTTCAGCTGCCCAGAGGCAGTGACGGACAAGACTTGTCCCATCTAGGGCTCAATTTCTACTTCAGGTCTATCAGTCCCAAGAGTGGAGTTCTCTCTAGGTCTATATCCAGGCTTAGACACTAATCTTGCAGTTCCTTGTCCTTGCCCGTGGGAGCCCCCAGTCTGAGGTGGGACTCAGCCCCCACCCTGGGAAAGCCCATGTAATGAGCAGACAGGTTCTGGAGTTGGATTTCTTTCTACTATGATCTTACCAACTTAAAATAATTAAGGTTTCTTTCTAAAACACGCATATATAATTTCTCTGCCCCCAAATCTCCCATGGCTCTTCATTCATTCTAAAAATAAACATCAAACTTTATATCAAAGTACAAGAGACATTTTGCACTTTCTTGGGTGGGAAGCCCACAGACTGGGTTGGGCCTGTTGGTAAAGGCTCTTTCTTGCCATGTCCAGGAATTCAGTCTGCTTGATGCCCCTTGGTGTGAATGTGGTATTTATGCGTCTGTCCAGGACTCCTTACTTAAAGGGAAGCCCTCCCTGCAGGTGGGAGGGGAAGTGGCACCACCGCTTTCTAGCATCTCCCACCTCCAGGCCGGTGGACAACAGAAAACTGTTTGAGAGGAAGGAGTCCACCGAGCAGATCCCTGTCTTTCCTGTGGGAAGGAGATGCCAGTCCTGGTCCTTGAGAAATACCCTGGACTCCAAGGAGACAGAGTGTGCCTCTGGCAACAGGCTTGAAACACAAAACAGAGGTGAATTAATGAGGTCAGAGGGGGTGGCAGGGGTAAGAGAGAGAAGGAAGTGGGGGACAGAGGCCAGTTTCCTGAATTGGTGAGGAGAAGCCGGAAGGCCATGTGTGGAGGCTCTCATGAAATGGAAAAGCTTCAAATGCTGTGAACAGATTAGATTTGCAAGGGTGGGAGAAAGAAGCGAGGTCCTATTCTAAACCCAGCTCTGATGGTGTCTTGTTCTCAGTGTAGAAATCTGAGTCTGCCTGGTCTGCTGGGGGTTCTGAGGGCCAGTTCTAGGACTAGGGGCTCCTGCTTGCCCCAGTGTGCTTCAGAGTACCCTTCCGGTTTTCCTGGTTCGTCCAAAATGCCTCAGTGCTACTCATCCAGCATCGGTAGCTCCTTCTAGACTGTTTCTCTACTCTGGGTCCTTGGAATTGTTCAGGGCTGTAATTTGGCTGAAAGCCAGGTACAGACTCCAGGGGACTGACAAGGGGTATCCCCACGCCACCCCTCCTGCTCCTGCCCTCACGTCTCTCTGGCAAAAGGCTGCATTTTGACAAGTACAGAGGCATCAGCTGCGGCGGTGGCAGCAGCAGCAGCGTGGTTGTCGGGGCATACTGCATGGCTTCTAGGAGGCCATGGTCACAGTTCTCACACCGCCTCCTTCCTGCAGGCCTGAAGTTGTAGGCCAAGGCGGCGATGCTGACTATGAGGCTTGACAAGGTGAGGACGACTCCTCAGAGCCTGAGGTGGAGCCTGTCCTGGGGCTGGAAGGCCAAGCTCCTAGAAAGGCCCCACCATCATCTCCAAAGGCCTTATCCACATGGTCACAGAAAAACCACTGAAAGAAATGAGAGTGGAACCTTGGCTTATCCCTTTAGCTGGAAGATGTTTAAGCCTCAGCAGCCCACCAGTAGGGACTACATAATCACTGAGTAGATCCAGTAATAACCTGTGAGCAGCATGATTATATGGAAAACACTTTGTTTCTGTAAATGTAAACCATTAAGTGGATACCTGTGTGTATTCAAAGCACACTATCCAGTTTTTAGCCCCGTTTTATCATTTCTTCTTTAAAAAATACCATAAGGAAGCAGCCCAAGTTATAAGTAGTCATGTCCTGCTCATTTTCTGATAGTTTCTGGCAGATATTTTTGAAGATCAGATTCGTAATCAAAGGAATAGAGCTGCGCAGTCTGCAAAAATGGTAACCAGTGCTGATCTGTAAGGTTCTGAGTTTCTGAGCCAGGAGGACATAGGTAGTGTACTCTAAAGTTCTGCTCGTATCCTGACCAGTTCTTCATTAGCCAACAGTAGAGCTGTCATTTAGTAGCTCTTAGCCTCTATTTCTTTCTCCTTAAAAACAGAGACAGTGAACTCTGCTCTGTTGGGTGTCACATGGGATGAAGGAGCACATCCACGCAGCTCGGTCCTGGTGATGTGTGCCTGTGGAGTGGCGGTCTGTATCCTAACGCCGCTTTAGCCAGTGGAGCAGGTTTGTGCCCTGCACAGCAGGAAAGGACGATTGGCCTCCCTGGATGGAGGCCACAAGAGAGCCGTATTCCGGGGCGACTTGGCGTTGGCCTGGGAGGTGGGTCTGGCTGCTCATCACACCACTGTGTGCCTCTGGCAGGTCACCGTCACCTTGGTGCTCACCGTGGAAGAGGAGGGAGCTGCATTAGACCTGCAGACCACTAGTCTCCAAGAGACCAAGGGAGGATAGTGTTCCATGGAGAGTGTCTTTGTTGGCTTGAGGCAAGCCCATTTTTATACCATGACATAGAGCGTACCATGAATCACACAGATTCTTACTTTTAAGTCTATAGGACCCACTCAGCAAGCCCCAGGGCTGCAGGATGTTTACGTTGGCCAGGATTTCAAAGAACTTGTTGTCTATCCTGTGACACAGGGAGCTTGAGAGCCTCAGAGGGAGACCCTGTGAAGCCAGAGCCTCTTGCTACCTACCATTGAATGCATTATTCTCTTGTGGGGACAGGAGAGGTTTAGTAGACTGTAATTGTTTTTTTACCTAAAGTCGCCCTTTCTATGAAGTCAAGGAGGAAGAGCAGATGATAGACACAAATCCCTCACCCAGAGCTCTTTTGACATATTCCAACAACTAATGGAAGTAAGGTCTTGTTTGTATCTCCCAAAAGAAAAGTCTAACAGATGTGACTGGCTAAAATCTGGGCACTGGGGAAGATCACTGGGAAAAGGTCTCTTGGCTGGAATAGTGGCCAGGAAGTCTCAGGAGGAGCTGGACTCTGGATTGGGCTTTCACTTCTTCCTTATTGACTACTACTCACAGAGAGCACAGCCAGAGCCCAGGACAGGACATTTGGTATGACTAAGAATTCTTACCTTCACCTGCATGCGGGATACCCAGGCACAGCTAGCTGTGTATCTCTAAATACTACCTTTGGTAGAGTGTAAGGGATGAGTGGAAAATATTTGACTATCTCAATTCCTTGGGGTCCTGGAGTTTCCATCTGTTCCCAATGGCAGGGATCCAAATGTGACACAAGCACCCTAATGTGGTGGGTCTTAAAGACACTGGGACCACGGGCCTGCAGGTCATCCCCAGGCCTCAGGAAAGAGCCTATCAGCCCCCTGGGGTCCAGTGGAGGAGCCTGCATGCTGAAGGGGTCCATATTGGTCGATGTTCACAGCCTAGCTTTGTCATTCTGGGATAAAAAAGCCGACTGAGTTTGGGCCCCCAAAGCTCCCTGCAAGTGTTATTAGGCTGCCCTCCTGGGAGCTGAACTCTTACCTCTGCACGGCCCTCCAAGCTTCTCTCCTCCCTGCAGCCAGAGTAAACTTTGAAAGAACACATATTGGATCTTGTCCTCGCTCCGGCTCGAAGGACCTTCAATATCGCTCACTGGAGAGATCAAGTTTTCAGTGGCTTCCAAAGCCTTCCTGTCTGAATTCACCTGGTGCCATTCTTCCCTAGCTCTCCAAGCTCCAGCTCAAAGATCTCTGTGCTCCATCCAAGCCTTCAGCACAGTTTCTAATTGGGAAGTTAACATCTGTCTCCCTCATAGACCATAAACTTCCTGAGGAGAGGGTTCTGTTGCTTGTATTCCCAGGTCCTGAAACACACAAGGAGAACACACAGATTCATGCTATACACCCTTGTGTGTAAGTGGTCATTCAGAAGGAAGGATTTGGTATGATATGAATGAGTCTATGGAAATACTCTGTATCCTTCCCTGGAAGGAAACATCAGTGCCTTTCCTCACTTGTCTTCTATTCCACCGCACCCTTCTTTTCAGATGGGGTCTATATTGTCCACACTGGCCTTGAACTCCTGGGCTCAAGTGATTCTCCCACTCCGTGTCCTAAGTAGCCGGGACTCCAGCAGGCACACAGTACTGCACTCAGCTCTCCACTCAGATCTCTGATTTACCCAGTAGGGGGCAACAAATCAGGTCTCTGTCTAAGAGAGAGAACAGATAGTGCTTTCAAAGGAAACCAGCTGGCTTTATCATCTTATCTCCTGGGCCTTGCCCTCCCTTCCTTCTGCTTCAGAAGATCAGTGGCCACTACCTTGTTTCCAATTTCCACCTCCCAACCATGCACCCTCAAAACCCCCTTCATCTTCTATCCTCAGCCCAGCTGGCCAGGCCAGGCCTTCTATACTGTACGTTTACAAGCTGGACAGCAAGCTCACTTTCTCCAGGCCCCCTGCTCTACAGTCCCCAACGTCCCTCCTTCTCTGCCACTTTTAGGCAGAGTCTTTGCGACTGCACTCTCCTGTCTATCTGGATCTGTGACCAATCTCACAGTTCGTTGGCTATGTGATGCCACTTTGAGGTGTGATTCTCCACAAGAGGATGGCTTTATACATCTCTGTAACGTATGGCTAAAAGGCCCCAAGGAATGAACATAGCTGAGAATGTAAGGCTTTGGGTGATGAAATTGCCCTTGCTAAGAACCATCAGTGAAAGGAGCCATTAGAGAACAAACTTACGCTCAGCTGACCTGGCTAAGGGTTTCAAGCTCTGCAAAACGAGGAGCTGAATAGGCAGATGTCACCAAACCCTTCCATGTCTGACCTCCTTCAAGGATAGCAGTAGCCGTGGGGGGCCCTGCCCTGCCAAGCCTGGGTAAAGGAGGAGGGAGGATGGGTGTGTGGGAGGGGCCGAGGAGCCCAGGCGCCTGCAGTGACCTACATCTGCTCCAGCACTGCCTGGCCATCACCAGACGGTTCAGAGCCTCTGGCAGTGTGCAGCAGCTGGACACAAGGAGAAAGGAGTGGACAGGAGGCTGCCGGTGCACCCAGGTAAGTGGGCTCTACACATCTGGCTGTCTGTCCAGGCCAGGAAGAGCAGAAGTGGAGACACTGACCTGTTCTTTAACTTTTCTACTCACGGAAAGGGAGGACAAAGGGCATAAGCTCAACCCCAGGGACTCCTGGCTGGCGGAGTGCATGTGTATTCTTCATAGATAACTCGATAGGATATTTAGATGAGAGAATTTTAGTGAATCCTATCTGGGTGATTCTTCCTGGCTCTGATTTTTCAGGCACTACTTGGTTCAGAGTGTCAAGCAGATTAAAAATCTCACTAGCACCTCAGAACAGAGCCCTCAGGACTGAGATTATAATATCTTGATTAATAACATGATCTGAGTGGTTCTGAGAAATCCCATTTGGCTCTTCCTACCAAATGAAAAGTTGGAGGTAGCAGGGACTTGAATTGGCAGAACAGGTGAGAGAGTCCCGAGTGTGTCTCTGGTAGCGGCCAGGGGCCCAGGCTGAGAGACATGGTGGGATGGGCTGAAGGGAGGCCACAAGCCACCGTGTTTGCTGTAAGGAATTAGGCTTCTTCTCAGATGTGCAGATGAACCATAGAGGAAGGAATTCATTTCCTTTCCTGTCCCCTCCTGTTGAACCTATATCCCATTGGTCCCCAACCAAACTAACCTCTTATCCACGGCTATCAACCCCGTACTCCATCTGGTGTGTTCCTGAGGAAGGTGGAAGTCCAAAGGGTCAGATAGCTTCACATCAGACCCTAAGCTCCCTCTATTGCTTCTCTGGCTTTTCAACTTGACCTGTGGGCAGGAAGCTAAGGAGGAGGGCTCATGTGACAAACAGCCCAGGCACCAACAGGTCACTAGCTGGTGGCGACAATGATGAAAACAGCTGTGTTGAACTCAGACTACTTCAGGGTGGGCATCATGGCTGTCTAGAGGTCCGGGTGGGTTGGAGACCTTGATGTCTCCCCCTCAGGGTGGCCCATCGGATCCTCCTCTTTACCAGACACCCTCCCTCCCTAACCTTCCTCATGACTCTCTTTAGCACAGTGGCTGTTTTGCACGGTACCTGTAACCACTCTAGAATGCGGGTGGCACATCGTGGCATTCCTGTGTGCTCCAGGGCAAGTGGCAGAGCTGTAAAGGGGATGCACTGGGTCTAGAAATACCAGGAGTGGGAAGTTGTGAAACGGTAGTGTATAGGTCGGAACAAAGAATTCCTTCTGTTGTCTATGATTCTATACTGACAGCTGGGTTTTTTGGACAGGAAATGGAGTCTCCTAAACAGAAATGCTTGCTGTGGGCCAATCACATAGAAGGTGGGGTTTCTGGAGAGTTCTTTCAAGTTTCCCCCAACTCATTGATGGCTCAAATTCTGCCTCAGAGCTAACTCCTCTTACTCTCTTGTGTGGGGCTCACCAATGGCTATATCAGATAGATGTAACTGAGAGGAAAGCAAGAGAGATATTGGTGGTGGTGGCTGGGTGAGGCTGAGAAACACGCATGCTCACCTGACACTATAATTTACTGCCTCAGAGGGGAGCCGATGGATTTATGGTGATCCCAGTGGCCTGGGCAGAGAAGAGCTCATGAGCCAAGTCAGGGACTCTCCTTCTCCACAGACCTTGAGAAGTGAAGGATTCCAGATAGGTTGAGGATGCCAGACTCTGTAGAAAATCCAGCTGATTGGCTGGAGCAGGAAACTGATAGTATCTGCACTGCAAGCTCTGGGGGCAGCAGCTTTTTTCAGTGTGTCCATCTAAGATATAGGGCGGGGCACTGGTGGTGTGGGAGGGGTAGGACAGACCAGCCTGGACCTCCCCTAAGCAATTTATCTTTCACCACAGGAGATCAATTTCTACCTTCAGAGGAGCCAGAAAGATGGCAGGTAAGAGGAGAACTGAACCTCCTGCCAGCCCCAGCCCTGTGGGCCTCCTCACCAGTCTGAAGGGCACCCAGGAGAGGGGAGGGGGCCATCTCCTGCCTCTCCTGCCTTCTCCAGGGAAGCCTGTGAAGAAGTCCGCCATCCCTGGGGTGAGCATCCGGCAGCTGGTGGAGGAGATCCCTGAGGGCTGCAGCACACCAGACTTCCAGCAGAAGCCCGTCACCTTGGCTCTGCAGGAGGGTGAGCATGCACTGGGACTGCTGGGGAAGCCATGATTCCTGCTGTCCTACCTCTGGAGAGCCGGGGTGCCCACCTTCCTGGGGATCAGGCCTACATCCATCACCAGGCTGTATCTTAGCGCCTATGTCTGCCTGCCCAGATCCCTACAAGGGACAAGGAGCCTGGGAGAAGAGTGGGCAAACGGCATGTAAGAAATATTTGACAAGCCGGGCGTGGTGGCTCACGCCTGTAATCCCAGCACTCGGGAGGCAGAGACAGGAGGATTGCTGAGTTCAAGGCTTGCCTGGGCTACATAGTGAGCTCAGGGCCAGCCTGAACTATAAAGCGAGACCCTGTTTCAAAAAAAAAAAAGAGAAATATTAGACAAGGACAGATAATGATGAACTGGGGAGAGGGAGAGGGGGTGGTGTTTCCTAGTCCTCCCTTTCTTTGCCTGCCTCAAAGCCATTGTTGCAAAGAGGCCTAGTCAAAACCTCTCCTCTCAAACTTTCCTCCAGTCAGCCACAAGCCCAGTGGCTCAAGGGCAAGGCTCGGGATGGCCATTCTAGAAGATCAAGGGAAAAACGTGCAGGGAGAATGACATACATTAAAATCTCAGTAAAGTACACTGTGAAGCCTCCCCCACACACCCTGTCTCTGCACCTGCTTCTTCCGGCTGCAGGGAAAAATGCCATCTTCCGGGCTGTGGTCTGCGGGGACCCCAGACCTGAGGTGTGTTGGCTGAGCACCAAGGGACCCCTCAGCAACTCCAGCAAGTACCAGATCTCCGCGGCACCAGGGGGCAAGGAGCACGTGCTGCAGGTGAGTCGGACAGCTCACTGACCTGGCTCTGCCTGCCCCTTCCGGGCCTCTTGCAGGTCACCTCAGCAGCTCCATTTCCCAGACAAGTAAGAGACAGCAGTTAAGTCCATTCAACACTGTCCCCTGGCTCAAGGTTGCCTGAGCCAGGAGTGGACCTGGGGGCTCACCAAGGCATCCCTGATAGCCTGAGAGGCGGCTGGACTGGACCAGAACACCTGAAGCCATGGAGCCGCACTGCCCGGTTACAATCCCAGCCCACTCTTGGCCTTTGGCAAGTTATTGACCTCTTTCTACCTCTACTCCAGGGGTTATTATGAGGATTAAAGGTTTACATAAATGTCCACACAGTGCTTGGCTCTATGGCAAGTACAGACTGTCTTCAACTTGGAAAGGTTTGACTTACAATTTGCCTTTATGACAGTGCAGGAGTGAAGAGCATTGAGTAAAAAGTGTACTTTCAATTTTGCATTTTGATCTTTTCCTGGGCAGTGTGCAGTGTGGTCCATGTGATCACGAGAGAAGATATCCATTCTGTACTCTATGGTGTGTCCTGGTCAGTGAGTTACACAACACACCCAGGACCTTATTAGAAAATAGGCTTCGTATTAGATGATTTTATCCAACTATCTAAGCCCTCTAAGTACATTTTGTATTTCATTCTTCACAATTTCATGTAATTTGCTTTTTTAAATTAATTAATTTTTATTAATCTGCATTTTTGATACTAATGAACCATCATGGGAAGTTGGTACATCTGCATATCACATCTTAAACCTTTTCAACTCTCTTCCTCTCTTTTTTCATCCATCTCTAGGTACCCTTCCTATCTGCAAAAGCTCCATCCACCTCCCTGTTCCGTATCGTCTTTTATTTTGCTCTTTGAATTACTTACACCTTGAAATATTTTTATGTTTCCCATGTGAAAGTAACCATACAACTTTTAATTTTTGGTGTCTGTTAGGAGCCCCTTTAATGTAGGCTAAGTTGAGCAGTGATGCCCAGTAAGTTAGGTATACTGAATGCATTTTAAGTTTATGATATTTAAAGTCATGGCAGGTTGCTTAGGACATAATGCCAAAGCCAGTCAAGGAGCATCTGTACTCAAGCAACCTCGGTTGACATTAGTAGCAGTCAATATACAACCATGTCACATCTGCATGCCAGGCTGTGGGCTAAATTTCCGACATAGATTACATGATTTCATCCCAGTAAGTCACTACTTTCTGAACATTATGGCCCCCATCTTATAAGTGAAGAAACCAAGATTCAGTGAGGTTGGATAACTTGCCCCAGGCCCCACAGCTGGCAATTCAGTTCCACGGCCACCTGACCTGCAAAGCCAGCCCATTCTGCTACTCCATGTTTCTTCTGACAGCAAAGGCAGCCACCTTCTGTCTGGGTTTTGGTTGGGGGGGATGGTGTGTGTGCGCGTGCGTGTGTCTGCATGCGTGGGTGCGTGCGTGTGTGTGTGTGTATGTGTGTTCTGATAAAGACTGAGAGCCATTTGCTTGTCCTGACATGACCGACACACAGCCATGTCTAGTAACTGAGAAACCGGGAAAGGCCACCCTTCTTCCCTGTCCTGGTCTCTGCCACAGATTAACAAGCTGACAGGCGAGGACACGGATCTGTACCGCTGCACAGCTGCAAACATGTACGGAGAGGCCACGTGCTCAGCGAGGCTCACCGTCATTGAAGGTGGGCTTCCCACGGAGGGTGACCAGGGCAGCCGCCAGGGGCCTCGTGTCTGGTGAGGGACGGAGGCCGCTACTGCCTCATCTGGTGCCTGAGCTCTCGGCTTCCTCCACTCGTGCACAAAACCTGCTGGCGATGCAGAGGTGCAGCCTTCTGTGGACACCCCGCTGCAGGTGCTCGGAGTAATGCTCCCTTTGCCTACGAGAGCCAGACAGAGCCTGAAGTTGTCTCTAGTCTTCTCTAGGCCTCAGCTTCCCGGATGTACAGGCTTTCATTAGAGGTAAAAACAGGCAGCACAAAATGAAAAATGAAAATCCTGCCTCAGACATATTTTGCTTGGTTTGCATGAGGTTCACACCTTTTTTTTTTTTTTTTTGAGACAGGGTCTCGCTTTGTAGTTCAGGCTGGCCCTGCGCTCACTATGTAGCCCAGGCAAGCCTCGAACTCAGCAATCCTCCTGTCTCTGCTTCCCAAGCACAGGGCTGAGCCACCACGCCTGGCACTGTGGTATGTGGTATTGATTGCTGGTGAGTGTGAGTCACCTCGCCCAGCATTGTATGTGGTTACCGGGGATCGAACTCAAGACCTTGCGCTTGTGAGGCAGGCGCCGGAACCACTGAGCTAAATCTCCGGCCCTCGCACTTTTTAAACTTAATTGCCAGATTGTAATAATTGGAAGGTAGATAAATGACTTGAGGAAGCAGATCCTGTCTCTCAGTTAGTTGTCCTTACTCTTGGTTTGCCCACACATACTGAAGAAGTCCTCCTAAAATAATCCCAAAGAAAAAAGATACTTCATGACTTCACATAGTAAGATGTTCTGAGATGGGACTCATCCTGCAGTTCAGGGCTGGCACCGGGAGGAAGAGGTGGGCTCAGAAACATCCATCCCTCTTATCAAGGGAGGAGTAACTTTCTCAGGAATTCCTGGGGGTTTCTGCTCAGGCCTTATTGACCAGAGCTGTGTCGCAAGGCTATGGCTGGTGCATTGCCGGGGAAGTTGGGAAGGCAAGCATTTAGTTTTTTTCAGCCTATCCAGGGGAAGCAGGTGATGGAGAAGAGGATTATAAGTGAGTGCAGGAGCAGCCAAACAGCAGTGCCTAACATATTTGGCAATAGTGGGCCCTTTCGCTGGGACGCAGCTCTCAGCGCAGTGAAAGAGCAGCTGTCCCTCTAGATGCCCTTCAGTCCTCTGGTGCCAGTGCTTCTTGACTCACTTGCACCACTTCCCTGGCCCCCGCAGACACATGAGCAAACCTCTCCTTCACCAGGTGACCTACCTCTGGCTTCCTGGGTCATACGAGGGCTCAGGAGTACCTAAGGTTGGATGGATATACCTTTGTTCTGTTCCCTCTCTCTGCTGGGAGGCTGCCATGCCTTAGAGGACCAGCCAGTCCGGGCTCCAGGGCTCAGTCTGTTCCTCAGGCAGATCACTAACATGTCCTTCCTCTCTCCCTGCCTGTCTGTGTCAATTCCCTCCTCGGTGCCCGGATGGTCCAGTTGGCTTTCGGAAGAACCGGAAGAGACAAAAGGAACCCCAGGAGGGTGAGTGATCTTATCCAAATCTCCTTGGAGCTCGGGAAGGGTAAGCCACTCCTTGTCTGGTGTTCCTATCTGGTCAAGCATCCCACCTGCAAAAGGGGGGTTGTTCCTTCTTTTCTAGACCTCAGGAAGGAAGTGATGGACTTTAGAAAGATGCTGAAAAAGAGGTGAGTCTGGGCCTGTCTGTGGGGCAGCTTGAACCCCTTGCTCCTTCCATAAATAATCTTCACTTGGGCCCTCACTCCCTTCCAGCACAGGCAGGGAGCGTGGCTGCCATGAGCAGATGGGAGGATGGGATGGACCCTGACCTGGGGTTCGGGATCCAGCTTCGTCGCTTTAAAATTTTTCCTTTTCAGTCATCCTTTCTCTCTGGGTCCTGACCTCATTTAAACCCTAAAGCAGCATTTTCCAAACAGAGATAGTCAAAGTAACAGAACAATTCAACCTAGTCCACATCCCTGCTCAAAAACATGTTGCTCAGAAGTCAGCAGTTCAAGTTCTTAAGAGCCCAGTTTCTCCTGGAAGCTGGAGCCATGGCCTGAGGTTAGCCCCTTCCATCTCCGGCTCCTCCAGCGGGTACGGTGGCCAGTCACAGAGATTTCAGTCCCTTTGCCTCCTCAAGTGTACATGGAACAGCTTCCCTGGACCACTTGGAATGTCAGGGACAGGTGGCCAATACCCCGGGCGCCTCTGGCCTCTGACCTGTCAGCCCCACTCCCCAGGTCCCCACCTCGAGCTCCTGAAAAAAAGTTGGAGTCTGAGCAGGTGTGGCAGTTGCTGATGAATGCAGACCGGAAGGACTACGAGAAGATCTGCTTAAAGTACGGTATTGTGGACTTCCGGGGAATGCTGCGCAAGCTGCAGGAGATGAAGAAGGAGCAGGAGGATGAGATGGCAAAGGTAACCTCACCCTGCCTCCATGCGTACACCTGGTACACAGGGATCTGGAGGGCCACACGGAGTTGGCCTTGGGGAAACTCAGCATGGTGGAGGGTCTTCCTTCCCTCTAACCCCCGGTGAGGTTTCCTATCAAGAACCCAGGCTTCCAAGCTGGCATCTGGGCTTTGGAACCTTACTAAAGTCTAAGGCTGGGGAAAGGTTAGTCTCTCTGTATCTTGTTTCCCTCAACCATACAATGCGGATTATAGCCACACTTCATTCCTATGGTTAATGAGAACACAAATGTGAATTTGTATTTAAAGCAATAGCCTAGTGCCTGACACATCATAGTGGCCAGAGTTAAGCTATCACCATCACCAGACTGCTGTGTGTACTTTATTGCTAAAGGTTTCCAGGAAAGAGAAAGTCATAGTCACTATCAGTACTTTGATTCCAGTACCCTCTAGATGGTTTAGGAAGCTCTTTCCTGTATCTAACACAACTGTAAGTCTAAATTTTCTTCTGGACATGGAAAAATGGGTAGTTTTAATTTTTCTGAAAACAGTATTTTATCCTTCTGAAGGTGATTCTCAAACCTCCCACCAAGGCCCTCACCTTTCTGAGTTTTTTAACTCAGGTTCATTAGTTGGAAGGATAGATGAGTGGGAAACCCCTAGCTTGTCCTCTATGCATAACTTGGGGTCCCTTTGTGTTGCCTTTCAAACTTGATGTGTCATTTAAAGAATTTCCTTCACGGGGAGCTTAAGTGTCCCTACCTCTGAGATAGCTAAGGCTTGCTCAGCAGGGACCCTGTGACCAGTGGTAGAACCAGGATCTATAAGGATATGGAGCCCCAAAGAGAGAGCTCTGAGAGCTGCCTTGATGGGTTTGTCTTCCCTTTAGTATGTCAACGCCATCTCCAACTTGAGACACATCAAGGTCACTAAGGAAGGGATCGCCACGTTTGACCTGGAGCTCGATCTCAAGGACCTGGAGAGCAAAATTCACTTGTATAAGGTGAGGCTGGGAAGGGCACGGGGCAGGGGCACTAGAGGGAGGCTGCAGGTCCTGGGAGAGAAAACAGTGGGTCCCATGGGTCTCATGGAGCACCAGAGCAGCCCAGGGAGCTCTTGATTGGAATTAGGTCTCTCTCTCTGGTGTGAATAGTCCACAGAAGTTCCTTCTCTCTCCCTCAATGACCAGCTCTCCAGCGGGGCCTGTTAACTCCATAAATTGTACCTATTGCCCAAACAGGGATCTAAAAGGCAAGTTATAAGAGATGGCATCTCTTTCCTTCAGAGCTCCTGCCACAGACTCAACACTTCCTACCTGGGCTTGAGGAATAATTCCCTGTCTACTGGGTGGGGCAAGTGTGTGATGTTTTGGGGCAACAAAGGATAATCATTCTGTAGACAAACTCATCCTGACCCTGTCACTTAACAAGCTGTATGAACTCAGACACGGTACTTATCTTCCCAGTGCCTCAGTGTCCTCATTTGTGAAGCACAGATAACACAGGAGCCATTTCCTGGTATACTGAAATCCAAATGGGATCAGGCAGGCGCTGCCTTTCCCCTCTCCTCCCTCCTTACTCCTCTCCTCTCCTTTCCTCCTTGCTCCCCTATTTCTTCCGCTCTGCCCTCCTTCCCTCCAGCTGCAATTGTGCATGGCTGCTTTTCCCTCACGCCCTCCAAGTTCTTCCCTCCCCCACAGTGACTCTTCTCTTGACGGCCCCATGTGACTCTGCTGTGTTCTCCAGCTCCGCCCTGACATCCCTGACCCCTCACCCTCTTTTATTTTTTTGAGACAGGGTCTTGCTTTGTAGTTCAGGCTGGTCCTGAGCTCACTATGTAGCCCAGGCAAGCCTCGAACTCAGCAATCCTCCTGTCTGCCTCCTGAGTGTTGGGATTACAGGCATGAGCCACCATGCCTGGCATTGTGCTGTGTGGTACTGATTACTGGTGGGCATGAGTTGCCACACCTGGTATTGTTGTATGTGGTTACCTGGGAGTGAACTCAGGACCTTGCGCTTGCTAGGCAGGCACTTGGACCACTGAGCTAAATCTTCGGCCCTCACACTCTTTTCATCTCTGTCTTTTCTTAGTACTAAACATAAATTACTTGCTTGCTTTTAATGTGCATAATTTGTCATAGGATTTAGCGCCCAGAGGACAGGAATCGTTGTCCATTTTATTGATCTGTGCCCCCACACAGTGGGCATCTGTAAAGTACTAGCTATTGTTGATATTCAGCAAATAGTGAATCTATGTAGGGCTTAGTGTGTAGATATATACTGGGTCTTGTAGAGCTTTAAATATATTCTCTGAAGGTCTCCCTGGGGGAATGAAGGGACTGGGGCCCCAAGGGACATCAGGATCCCTCCTTCTTCCCCTGCTAACATTGCAGGGCTCTTGTAGTAGTAATTCTCCTCCCAGCCTGAGCTGGATCAACAACTCCAGGGGCCTTTTGGCATAACATTTGGGGATTTTCCACTGGTGAGAGGCGTGGACACGCCTAGGACATATATTTCTATCCGCCTCTGCAAGGTCCAGCTTGATGCCTGACCTCTCTGTACCCTTTACAGCTCCAGGACTGTTGTCTGGGGCTGAACCAAGGGGAGAAGAGTTGGCTGCAGCCAAGAGGTTCTGGGAACCCATGGAAACCCTGAAGTACCTTTTTCCTTTCCTGACCTCAGGATGGTAAGATGGTCCCCTATGGCTTCAATAACCAGACCAAGCACTGTCTGCGGCGGCTGGGGAAACGGTACCATTTCCAGGTCCAGGACCTGTGCCCAGAGGATGCTGGCCTCTACCAGGTCAAGGTGGAGGACACAGTGGTCTTCTCCACAGAACTGGAGGCTGGGGGTGAGTGATGTTCACTGCTGATCTGTTAAGTGTGGGGTCCCTATTGCTGTGTTGTGGGAGGATAAGTGTGACGTGACTCCATTGCAAAGACAATGGGGAAGGACACGTGCCAGAGCTCTGTTTTCTGCTGGGGCCAAACTGGGCCCTGTTGTGTCATAGTCGTGGCGAGCATGAGTGTCCTGCTCCTACCCACAGATCTTCTGCCACACCTGGTTATTTCTAGATCAGATCCAAAGGAATTTCATAGCTTTTACTGTAACTTCGCTCCCTTCTGCTGCACAGCCTCATGGCACACACTGTCTAGCCAGAATCCCACCCAGGTTGGATACACTTGTGCCTGGCACAGGCTTCACCTGACTCAGCTTTCTGTGCCTCCTCCCAGACCTGGGAGCTGCCCCTTCTTCATTCAACTGACCCATACCCAAAGGACCTGTGTCCACATCACCCATAGCAGCTTGAGGGGGCTCTTAGAAAGGTCCAGGGAGAGAAAGATGGGGGAGACAGAATTTGGCTGGATCATGGTGGACAATAAAAAAAGGGGAGGGCTCTGAAAAACCTGAAGTCAGTGTGGGAAAAGGAGTTAGCCAAAACTGGGTGTGGTCCTTGGTTGACTGGTTTCCTTCATGTACCGTCCTTGTCCCAAGATAGAACTCTTGAGTCTAGAATTGTGGAATTTCAGAGCTAAAAATGGCCCTGGTGACCACATCCTTGGTATAACTCTTCATTCTACAGCTGATACCCTAAGCGAATGACCTATCCGAGGGCACAGAGAGAGTCTGGGCCAAACCAGTTTGAGCCTGGGATTTCTGAACTCTCAGCCTGACTGCATGTGTTCACACTGTCACGGCGCCAAACTGACAACCCCATTTGTGCTTCCTTGCAGCTATCCCGCCCAGAGTCGTGGTCCCACTGGCCGAAGCCCACTGTGAGGAGAAGGGAGATGCAGTATTTGAATGTACTCTCTCGAAACCCTGCCCCAGTGCTATCTGGTATTTTCAGCACCGGCCACTAAGGCTCAGTGACAAATACGAAGTGATGGTGTCGCCTGATGGGCTGACCCACCGGCTGCTGGTGAGGGGGGCCAGCCTTGCAGACCGGGGTCTCTATTCGCTGGGCACAGGGCTCCATGCCTCCAGCGCCTGGCTGGTGGTTGAAGGTAAGTGGTCACACCCCTGTCCTTCTGTAGCCTCAGGACTGAGGCATTGGGCTTTCCCTGCGGTCAGTCACACCCTTACTCAGAGTAACCCAGAAGGGCTCCTTAGCTCTGGACTTGGTCCACTCAGTGCAGTCTCTGCATGGCCAGCTGGACTTTCCCAGATACATCTGGTCCACTGGGCTTCCTGGAGCTACTCTGGGAACAGATCCAATGGCCCTGGGCTCTGAACAGGGTTGCAACCAGAAAGCACCCTAAATCTCCCTGGAAACTGGGATCTGGGTTCAGTACGATCCCAAGAAACTATAAATGGAAGGCTGGTATTAGGGCAAGTGGACCTTTTAAAAACCATGCAACTGCTTATGGCAGTTTGGTGAGCAAATGACTTTTGGCTTATGTAGTTATATGTGAAGATCCTCAAGAACCAGCCAGATATTGTGGCACATACCTGTAATCCCAGCTATCCTAGAGGCAGAGATAGGAGATTCTTCAATTGAAACCCAGCCTTGACAACTTAGTGAGACTCTCTCAAAATTGAGAAAAAGATGGAGCACAATGATAGAACATCCTCTGGGTTTAATCCCAATACTCCAAAAACCAACAAAACCCCACCCAAACCCGTGAACCATGTAGAAGGCAGAGTGGTAGTGGGTTTCATCCACTGGTCCACTGGAACCTCCTGGCTTCCTTCCCAGATGATCAGCTTGCTTCTCTCCTGGGGAAACTGTCCGATCAGGCAGGTGCCTTGGCCTGATTTAACGGGGTTTTGGTCTTTTTTCTTGTCTGTCTATGGGGGCACTGACCTCCACGTAAATAACACCTCATCGAAGCTGGGAAGGAGAAAGGCCTTCAGACCACAAATGCTGACCGCCAGCTGCAGACACAAGGAGCTCAGGCCTCAGATGCAGAAGACTCCGAGGGCATCAGTGGCAAGGGAGGGAAACCCAGAGAGAAGGGTTCCGTGGGGGGTTCCCTCGAGGGCACTAGGCCAGCTTCTGGGCTCCAGCTCACCATGGGCCCAGAGAGTGGTGGCCCTGGCAGGCATGGTTACTCCTTGATGGGGGAGGAGAGGGCAGCTGACTCAGTCTGGGACCCTGAGCAGGAGAGAAAGGACTTTCTAGAAGCAGAGAGGGACAGAGGCACTCTTCCCGGGGAAAATCAGCCTCACCCAGAAGGAGACTGGGATGGGAGCCTCCTAGGGAGGTCTCACCTGCAGGGAGGAGGCCCTGAGTTAGGTGGCTTCATGGGAAGACAAGAGCCAGGCAGCGGCAGAGAAGGTCATGGGAACAGAGGCTGGGGCACAGAGGCAAGCCGGGAGGCTGGAGGACTGGAGAGCAGCAGGGAAGGATGGGGTCCCGGAGAGGACAGTGGCAGCCAACTGGACAGGCATGGCCAGGAGCAACCCAGGGATGCTCAGCTCAGACCGTGGACAGGGAAGAGGGAGCTGTGGGGCTCCCAGTCTGATTCTGAGAGATCTTGGCCGAAAGGGGAGGGAAAGGAAAGGACTCTGCGAGGCAGTCAGCTAGATGAGACGAAGGGAGGAGGCAGCCTGAGCGGGGCAAGGGGGAGGGGGGAGGCAGGCACTGTGTGGACTAGCGGGACCGACCTCCGGGAAGCTGGAGACAGCAGTTGCATAGGGGATCACGGTGTCCCACAGTTTCCCGGAGGAGGTTTCAGCTCCAAGGCAGGCACTAGCCCTGGGTCCTGGGCCTCTCAGGGAAGTGGAGATGCTGGTCATGGAGAAGCCGGGGACTACTGGGGTTCAGGGAAAAATTCAGGACAGACACCCAGAGATGAGCACATCCAGGAACCCTCACTCTCCAGAGGTGGGAAGTTTCTCCTGGGAGACAAGAGTCCCAAGACCAAAGCTGAGGACTCTTGGCAAGGAGCAGATGACCTAGGGCCTGGGAAGACAGTAGTTAGGGGGAGGGGCTATAAAACTGCCCCTGGGGGCCCTGGAGATCCCAGGGACTGGGCAAGTGGCCTACAAGAACTCCAGGGAAAGAACGGACAGTTCGTATCTGGGGCCTTGAGTGAGACGGAGGATGTATCCAGAAGCCTCCAGTTGCCCCAGGGCTGGACAGCAGGGCAGAGGGGACCAGGGGAGCCTGGAAGAATAGAGTCTGAGAGCCCCGGTTCTCAGGATGATGCATGGTCCCACCTCAGAAAGACCAGGACTCACCACGGACCTGGAATTCTGGGGCCCAGTGGAGGGAAAGGGGGTGAGGCCCAGGCAGCGGGGTTGATGCAGCCTGGTCAGGGAGGAGATGCCCGAAGCCACGAGCGGGGTAGGCCTCCAGGCTCAGGTACTCAGGGGTCTGGAAGGGCACTGAAAGATGCAGAAGTATTAAGAGAGCCAGGAGCAGATGTCTGGAATGGATCAGGGCACACCATAGAAGGACCCAGAGGAGAGATGGACTATGAGGATGGCTTAGAAGGCCGGGGACAAGTGGAGTCTAAGTATGGGGACAGCTCAGAGCATGCTAGGGGAACACGTCCCGGAAATGGAATTGCTTGTAGTGATGGCACAGGGGTGCCAGGAGAAACGAGGTTTGGTCGTGGTGCTGGGTATGGAGTTGCCTCTGGGGCACATGTTGGAACAGAGTCTGAGGAAGGGGATGTTTCCAGGCACGGGACAAAGGTGCCTTGGGGAATGCAGTCTGGAATCAAAGATCATTATGGTCCTGAAGGAAGGGGGTCTGGAAGAGCTGCTGGTCTCAGGAACGGTTCAGGGGACCCCAGAGGGATGCTCATAGATGAAGCCTGGAGTCAGGGTCCATCCAGAGGCCAGGAGCAAACAGGCTCTGAAGGAGGGCACCATCCAGATGGTGGTTTGTGGGGTCCTGGGCCAGTGGGGGCTGTGGGTAGACTCAAGGTCTCTGGAACAGCAGAAACTATTGGGGAGGGAAGTGTGGAAGCAGAAGAAGGGGGGACTGCAAAATTAAGGCCTCGGGGTCAGAGCAGAGATTCTTGGGGCTCCAGAGCCACAGGAGCTCTGGGGACCTTTGGAGAAGGTGGCTATGAAGTTGGCACAGGGAGTCCAGGAGCCATGGAGACAGGGTCTCTGTGGCTGGGAGATAAAGATGGTGATGGAGACGGGACCAGGTTCCACAGTGCTGGGGCCGCTAGAGCTAGATTTGGGTATTGGGATGATAACCAGCACCTAGAAGCAGGAGCCCCTCATGCTGGGGCTGCTCCCAAGAGCCAGTGGGCAGAGGGGTCTGGCAGAATGCTGGGTTATGGGGATGGACCCCAAACCCCAGAGCCTCAAGGAACTGGGGACATAAAAGCTTATGGAGGAGGGACGTGGGGGCGCAGGCCTGGGCAAACATGGGCAGTGGGTGAGGCAGGCTGCAGAGACAGCTCAGGCAGCCTTGGAGGAACAGGACCTGCAGGTGATACAGGGTATGGGCATAGTACTGGGGGCCCCAGGGAAATGGGGTCAAGAGGAGAGGCAGGTTACCAAACTGTTTTAGGGGCTTCTGGGAAGATTCCATTAGAGAGTGAGGAGCCTCTGAGGGATGGTTTGGGGAGAGCTGGGGACACAAGGTCAGGAAATGAGGTTTGTTTTAGGGGAAGCTCAGGAGGATCTGGAGAAATGGGCCCAGAGGGTGAAACATGCTATGGAGCTGGTTCTGGAGGGGTTGGAGTCTCAGGATCACTGGGCAGAATGGGACACGAAGCCACAGAACATGGGTCAGCAACCTGGGCAGTACCTGAGGGTGGCACAAGCTCCAAGGGCAGTTCAGAGAGAAGCAGTGGAGAGGGGCTCACCAATGGAGTGGGCTCTGGGGTGGCTGGAATGCCGCTTAGGGTTGGTACAGCACACAGGGACAGCCCTGTGTGCCCAAGGGTGCCAGGGACAGACGGAGGGCCACAGGTGCTTACAGGCGGATGGGGTTCAGAAAACAGTCTTGGGGACGATGGAACCTCAGGTATCTCTGATTCCTTGAGGACTGCTGGCTCTGAGGGAAAATCGGGTGCCAGGGAATGGCAAGATGGCCGTGGGAGGAGGGCCCAGTGGGCCGGAGCTCCCAGTGGGGAGGGTGGGCCTGCCAAAGCAGCAGCAAGGATGGGAGCTTCCGGGTTCCCTGATGACAGGAGGATGGTGAAGGGTGAGACCTGGACAGGCCCGGCTGATCTGGAGCCTAGACACAAGCAAGACTTTTGGAAAGCAGGCTCAGGGACAATCGATAAGGCTGGACTTGCTGATCAGGGTCCAGGAGCACCTCAGGGAGGAGGGGGCTCATTCATGGAAAGCAGAGGGATGGGAGAGGGTTCTGGGAGCTTATCAGGGACAGGACAAAGCGTGGACAGCAGAAGGGGCAAATCGTCATCAGGCCTAGCCAGTGAGCAAGGGAGGAGCCATGTTTGGACCCCAGGCCAGGGAGATCAGGGCTGTGGCCAAGGCAGCAGGGGTGCTGGGAACCAACTCTCAGGCTCCAGGTCTTCCAGTTCTCTGCAGGAGAAAGATGTCATCACCAGGGGAGCCCACGAGAGACCAGGGGGCTCTAGTGGGATGGGTTTCATGCCAGGCCAAGAGGCTGCTGGAGAATGTCCAGGCCCGTGGTCCCAGGAGAGAAAAGGTCTAGGTCCCAGAAGGGGAAGGTCTAGTGGTGTAGAGGACTCAGGCGTCCTGGGCAAGGGGAAGGATGGCCTCACTCAAAAACCTGAGGAATCAGGACCCCAGGGAGCCAGGGATGGTGTAGATGTTCCTTTTGGCAGAAAAGTCTCTAAAGGTGGATCGGGAGGGTTCCAAGGCCCTGGTTGTCAGCCAAGAGAACAGGGGCCATGTGGAGAGAAGGAGTCCCTAGAGGCCAAGAACGGCAAGGCCCAAGGTCCTGGGGGCCTAGAGGAGTATGAGAGGCAGGGGGCAGAAGAGTTTGCCAGGTCAGGCCTAACATCTGGGCCTCTCAGGGGCAAGGGTCAGGCACAGTCAGGGGCTGAGGCTGGCCCAGGAAAGAGAAGGGGTGCAGAGAAGGCCAGGGGCATAGGGCAGTGGCCTGGCAGCGAAGATGAAGGGTACCTGGGGGAAACTTGGAGCGAAGATGGCAGCTGGGGCCCCCCCAAGCAACTTGGCAGCAGGAGAGGTGCCAAAACGGGCAGGTCGGATGTCTGTGGTGAGGGGCGGGATGCCACCCAGAGCCCCAGATCCAGATACAAAGCCGGCACTGGCAGTTTCTCCATGGAAGCCCGAGGTAGGTCTCCCCAGCTGCGCTGCTTCCGTGGGGTGGAGCCAAGGGGAGCTCCCTGGCCACTGGGGTGCCTGGGTCAGTTCCAATTCCACCTCCAGCCCCAGGAAGGTGTTTCTACCAGTAGCCCGTTTTCAGGACCCTCTTGCAAGTTCAGGAAGCAGCCTCTTCCTCCTCGTGTGTGCAGGGTCTGGGCTGCACTAGACACAGAGGGCTCCTGAGTACCTAGTATGGGAACCCTATGCCCAAAGTACCAGGATGGTTGGTCTAACTCTGTGTGGGTTACCCAGATCTCCTGTATGTGTGGCTCGGGGTCTCTTCACATACCTTACATCCCAGATCTCCTGCATCACCCTCTGTGCTGCTTAGAAGGATGGGAAGCTTGGCTTTGCTGGCACTGGTTGAGCCTACTTGGCAGGGCCATGGTGGCCTCCAGAGTTTGGTGCAGGCCACAGCCTGGGAGGCCAGCCCTTGAGAGCTCTCTGTGTCTCTCCAGGACCCACAGGCCATTTCACTCAGGGCCTGGCTGACACGGAGGTGCGGCAGGGTGAGCCCACTGTGCTCTCCTGTACGCTCACCAGGGACCTGGGACCGGGAGCCTGGTTTAAGGATGGAATCAAGGTACTGGCCCCTCACGTCTGCTCTTTCCCAACCAATGTGGTCTGGAGATGTAGTGATAGCAGTAAAGCAGACAGGAAGTAGATGGTAGAGGATTTGCAAGAAAGACTTTACTCTTTATTTTACTAAGGTACCATTTGGAGAAGTTTAAATAGGAACAGTGTGTTTGAAATAAAGGTTTTTTTTGTTTTGTTTTGTTTTGTTTTGTTTTGTTTTGTTTTGTTTGAGACAGGGTCTCGCTTTGTAGTTCAGGCTGGCCCTGAGCTCACTATGTAGCCCAGGCAAGCCTTGAACTCAGCAATCCTCCTGCCTCTGCCTCCTGAGTGCTGGGATTACAGGTGTGAGCCACCACACCCAGCACTGTGGTATGTGGTATTGACTGCTGGTGGGCGTGAGTCACCATGCCCAGCATTGGTTATTGGGGATTAAACTCAGGACCTTGTGCTTGTGAGGCAGGTGCCAGAACCACTAAGCTAAATCTCCGGCCCTGAAATAAAGGTTTTTAAATGAATGCATATACTATTACCTCTTCCCTTGACCCATCTCTTGTCCTTCTGCCACCTCAAATGCCTGTGTCATACCCACTGCTGAGGAATTCTACTCATCTTCCAAGGCCTTGTACAGAACAGGCAGGCTGGGGGGGGGGCAATTATAGCTGTTATGTCAGGAAGAGATACAGCACAGTGGTTCAGGGCACTTGCCACATCGTCAGCCCTGTTCTCCTACCACCACTTGGCTGATCCTGGAAAAGCTCCTCACCTATGAGATGAGCTAAAGTAGCCCCCACGCAGACAGTTGTCGTGACAGCTCAACTAGGCACTTATTGTGCACAGACGGTGTCAACTTGGCGTGGCTGGCAGATGATAAGCATCCCCTGCAGGCAGCTAGGAGGATCCCAACAAGTGGACGGGCAGAGGACCTAATTAGAAGCTCCAGGAGCCTGGTAGCCGTGGGAATGAATGACTATCTCCACTGTGGCCTTTGTCTCCAGCTCACCAACCAGGATGGCATCATCTTCGAGCAAGACGGGCTGGTGCATAGACTCCGTATTGCCCACGTGCAGGAGGCCCAGGCTGGGAAGTACACATTTGTAGCAGGCAACCAGCAGAGTGAAGCTACCCTGACGGTCCGAGGTAAGGATGCCCTGTCCTGCTATGGCCAAAACCATGTCCCTCATTAGTCCCCAGGAGGTGGGGGAGGGAGTCTTCCCCAAGCCCAGCCTCCTCCTTCTGGCTCTTCCTGTCTCCCTAGAGACCTTGTGCTTGGTCTTCTTTGACTCTCTGGTTCCATTTTTTTTCTCTAGATCCCCCCACTATATCTCCAGATGTGGCAGAGAAACTGAGGGAGCCGCTGGTGGTCAAGGCTGGGCAGCCAGTGACAGTGAAGATCCCTTTCCAGAGTCGCCTCCCTGCTCAGGCCACCTGGAGGAAGGATGGGGCCGAGGTGGTGGGCAGCAGCCGCAGGGGGGCCCAGGTGGCCCTGGGAGATGGCTTCACACGGCTGTGCCTCCCCAGCGCCTCCAGAAAGGACAGTGGCCAGTACAGCGTGACGCTGAGGAGTGAGGGAGGCTCTGTGCAGGCGGATGTCACCCTGCAAGTCATAGGTGCCAGCCCCAGATCTCCCCAGCAGGGACCCAAGAGTCCCCGTGGGTTCAGGCCCTTCCTCCCAGCAGACCCAGGTCTAGGTGTCTCTGCAGGCTGGATCCCCATGTGCTTGCTGTTTCCATCCAAAGCCCCCCCCCTCCCCTCCCCACCGGGCAGGGCGGGGCTGGGATAACAATTGCTGGGCTCCAGCTTCTGGGTCCAAAGAGCCCACGAGCCCACGGAGCCTAGGGAAGTTGTCAGGGGGATGGTGGCCCCAGCTCCAGGGTGCCTGCTGGTAACTCAGGAAGCTCTGGGGTGCCCCCCCACTGCAGTCTTTTCCACTGACGGGCACAGGTGGGGGTCAGCGCTGCTCCCCGGTAGCTTCTCTGACCTGTTTCTCCTCCTGCTCCTCCTGGTGGGCCCCAGACAAGCCTCGGCCCCCACAGGGCCCTCTGGAGGTACAGGACTGCCACGGGGCTGGTGTCTGCCTCTGCTGGCGACCCCCAAGGGAAGACGGTGGCCAGGCCCTGGAGCGCTACATCGTGGAGAGGCGACAGGCTGGCAGGAGCACTTGGCTGAAGGTGGGCGAGTGCCCTGCGGACCACACTACCTATACGGATGTCGGCGTGGAGCGGGGCAGGAAGTACACCTACCGTGTGAGGGCTGCGACCTCGGAGGGGCCCGGGGAGGCCCTGCAATCTGAGGAGGTGCTGGTGGCTCCTGAGGGTAAGAGAAAGGGTAGAGGTTGGGTGGGGGTACACTCTGCCGCTCCCCAGAGCTGTGCCCAGAAGATAGGCAGATCTGCCCTGGGGGCTTTGAGGACCCCTATGTCAGTTTCATTACGGATCTTGTAGTTAGTCAGGATCTGAGATTGATGGAAACTTGGCCATGGACACAGAAAACCCACACTCTCAGGACGTTGCTGAAGGTCAGCATGTTTGTCTCAGATGTCCCTCACCTGGAATTTCCGTCCAGGCACTTGAGGTTGAAGGACTGACTTTGGGACTGGCTCTAGAATATGAGGCCAAAATGACTTCTTGAACCCATCATTCCTGCCCCTGCATAGCCAGACCAGCAGACTCGGCCCTGATAAACCCTAGCAAAGAGTGGTGTGTGGCCCTGACCCCATGTCTTCTACCCAGAACCACCCAGTGGGCTGGCACCTTTCTTCCACCTCTGACTGACCGGCACCTTCTCTATCCCCAGATCTCCCAGGGCCCCCTTCAGTTCCAACCATTTCATCAGCTTCTAGCCAGGGCATCACTATAACATGGACGGAGCCTCGGGGCCGTGGCAGTGCCCATATCCTGGGCTACCTGATCGAGAAGTGCAAGAAGGGGAGCAACACCTGGACAGCTGTGAATGACCAGCTCGTGCCTGGTAAGCAGACCTGTGCGGTGGATGTTCCCCGTGGTCCTGGCTCCAAGCTGCCTTAGTGCCTTCGACCCCTTCCCAATGCCAAGATAGCTGCTCACTTTATGGCGGTCAGGAAACAGAGAAGGAGAAGAGATCCAGAGAGAGAAGGAGCTGGGTACAGGACGTGCTCCCAAAGGAGCACTCCTGTGACCTATCTCCTCCACTGAGTTCCACTCAGCTATGAACTGATCAGTGGATCAGTCCCTCAACACAAGCCCTCAATACATGAGTCTTTCAGGAACACTTTATATCTAAATAATAGCAAGACATTTAGCAATTTTTTTTTTTTTTGAGACAGGGTCTCGCTTTGTAGTTCAGGCATGCTGAGCTCACTATGTAGCCCAAGCAAGCCTCGAACTCAGCAATCCTCCTGTCTCTGCCTCCCGAGTGCTGGGATTACAGGTGTGAGCCACCATGCCCGGCCATTTAGCAATGTTTTGAGTCTTTCTGTCACAAGTGGATAGGGGATAAATGTTCTCGAGATGTAGTATTAACAGGCTATTCATTTAAAAAGAGAGCAATCCGGTAGATGACAGAGGGATGTGTTAAGACCCTGGGCTTGGACTTCTCTGGAACTCGGAGGCACCGCCCTCGCTCCCCATTGCCTACACCCCTTGGGATAGGGATGACGAGGTGTGGGATCTTCACAGAGAGGAGATGCACCGTGGCTGATGTGCGGCAGGGCTGTCAATACCAGTTCCGGGTCACGGCTGTAGGTCCTTCAGGACCTGGAGAGCCTGGGCCTCCATCAGATGCTGTCTTTGCCCGGGACCCCATGAGTAAGTAGTGTGGCAACCCGGGATGGGGTGTGTGTGTGGGGGGGGTGGTTCCTGAAGCCAGATGTGCTGGGACTGAAGGTCACAGGTGGGTCAGTCCTGAGGGACATGCTCGGAAGGACTAGGGGACAGGGCCAGCAGCTGCTGGGGTGAGACAGATCTGAGAGGCTCCGGATCCAATTGAACAGGTCCAGAGGGGCAGTGGGGACCCGAAGAGTGTCTCCTAACACTGTGTCACTCTGGGCCTCTCGCAGATCCGGCCCCAGGTGCCTCTTACTCCAGTCTCATAACCACCTACTCCCCTGCTGTGGGGAGTGTCCCCCTGAGGGGCAGAATCTCTACCCAGGGCATGATGCTGCTCATCACCCACCAGATGGCCGCATCGGGGAAGGAACTCAGTACACACAGCCTGTTCTCTGCCCTTGAGAATCTGACAGTCTGGAGCAGTGTTTCCCTATCTCTGGCCCTAGCACATCAGAAACGGACCGAGCAGACACTCTCAGGGCCACAGAGACACCCAAAGCACACAGGGCTAGGCACAGCAGCGCAGGCGTCCAATCCCAGCACTTGGGAGCCAGGGCCAGGAGGGTGGAGAGTTTGAGATTAGCCTGGATACATAGCAAGACTTATGGTCTCAAGAAACCAAGCCAAACAGAACAAATTCAAAGTTGAGAAACACCGCTCTAATCCCAAGTTGCCAGACTCCACTGTACATTCAGAAACCTCTGGAGAGTCTCCCACAAATGCTGCTGTCTCGGCTGCACCCCGATTGGCTGGAGCAGAACCTCTGCAGCTGGCATTTGGGTACTGGGATTTTTAAGCTCTTTAGATGAGTCCAAACAGCAGCCAGGCTTGAGAGCTGGAGCTCCAGGCTGCTGTGCAATTTCCAAAGCATTTCCCATTCCTCACATGGTGCCTTTTGCTTGTTCCAAACCCCCTGTGGGTACGTAGGGTGTTACTGTCCCCACTAGACAAACAAACCCAAGGTCTTGACTGTGTGCCCCAGACGATGCCTCCACTGAGAGCTTATAGTTCAGAATAAAAAGGTAGAATTCTAGTTGTCAGGGATAAAGAAGTCTAAGAGTCATCAACTAAGGTACCACTTTTCAAGTATTACAAAGGACACTTAGGGGCAGGGCGGGGAGCTCAGTGAGGGAAGGCAGGGGGCTCCCTGCAGGTTGGCTGGGATCTGTGTGCCTAGCTGAAGCAGAGCACTGGCTAGAACAAGAGTCTGGCTCCGAGTGGGTCCTCAAGAGCTGCTAAGTGAAAGGAATTCCATCTCCTGCGGGAAGAGCGAGGCTTTTCCTTAGGACAGGCTGACGCCATTCCTGACATCCTCCTGGTGCTCGGTCAGGACCCCCGGGGCCCGTGCGGGATCTCCAGGTCACAGACACGACAAACACCAGCATCACCCTGAGCTGGGTGGGGCCGGATCCTCAGGATGGGGATGACGCCCAGGGCTACCTGGTGGAGCTGTGTGGCTCGGACAGCCTCCAGTGGAGCCCGTGCCATGGAGGCACAGTGTCAGGCACCACCTTCACGGCCAAGGGCCTTCGGCCCCAAGAGAGCTACTTCATGCGGGTGACAGCAGTTAACGACGGAGGCTGCAGCCAGCCCACTGCCCTGGACACAATGGTGCGCGCCATGCCTCTCACTGGTGAGTACGCCCTCCTCTCCCACCACACTGTGCCACTTGCAGAGAGGGGCCCTGACTAACCACGATGCACCTGCTGCATCAGGGTGCCCTGCCCCAGTGTAATGAAGTCAGCATCTCCCTCCCGCCACACTGAAAAGGCCCTTCGAAGAGACACATTCCCATTACAGTCCACATCTATTCTACAAGTTAACTTTTTTGGTTCCCAGCTTGCAGAGAAGGAAACTGAGGTCTAAGGTGCTTTGCCCGAGGTCCCACCAGGGGTATGAGGCAGAGAAAGGATTTAAAAGAGGTGATTCAAGGGGCAAGTCCTGCTCAGCCCAGGCACTACTTGCTCCGGGGAGCACATGTTCCCCGCTGCCATCATCCCGAGGTGGATGGTCATGGCCTTGATTGCTAGAAGCCACTGACCCAAGCAGATGCTGAGCCACTCCAAGCAACCTAGCTGTCGCTATGACAGCAAGGAGACAAGTCCAGTGGGAAGAGTCCAAAATGTCCTCCCGGCAGCTCCACCCCCAACCTAACCACACGCGTCCCCTGGCGAGTTGGCCCTTTCTGTCTCTGACCTACTGATCACATCTGCAAAGCACAAGAGCCGGTCACCGGTCATCTTCTTCCTGTTCCGGCCTCAGCCCCCCCTTGCTCGTGCCCCTTTCTACCCAGCATGTCCCCAGCTCATGGGGCTCTCCCTCAGCACCTCCTCCCAGCACCCTGCTGCAGAACCCCACTAGGACTGAGGCCCAAATGTGGGAGGCGGGGGTGATGAGCCATCTTGTGTGTTCCAGTGTGTCCCAAGTTCCTCATGGACTCCAGCACGAAGGACTCGCTGACAGTCAGAGCAGGGGACACCCTTCGAGTCCCTGTCTCCTTTGAAGTGAGTGGACCTATAGTGTGTGGGGGAAGGGAGCCCGTAGTGGCCAAGGGAGCCAGACAGCCTGTGGTTCTCTTTTCTTCCTTGTTCTTTTTTGGGCTGACAGTCCAGGTATAAGGAACCCAGGGGGAGTGTCCCTGGGAAGGCACAGCCTGCACCAGGCCTTCGGGCTGCCATTCCGCTCCGCCTCTGTACGCGTCACTCTCTAGTGGTAGCTTTAGGTATTGCGCCTCCAAACCTTGACCTTTGCTTTTTCTCCAGTGTTTGGGAATTCAGGGGCCTGCAAGGTGGATGCTACCTTTTGACTTCAGAATGTATTTCTGTGCAAGTGAATCACCTGCATTTGACTCAGGATGATCTTCGTCAGCGACCTGACTCTGGGGAGCATAAGAGGAGTGTGGTGGTTAAAAGTACAGACCGCCTGGGGGCCCTGACTCAGACATTCTCACTCACTAGCTGTTGTATTCTGGACAAGTATCTGGACCTTTCTGTGTCTCAGCTTCATCTCTCAAGTGGAGATAGTGATGGTTGTTCTGAGGACTCAAGGAATTAAGCCACAGGAAGTGTATAAGCAGAGCCTGGTGTGTGGCAAGCCAACAATATGTCACTTTAATTACTGCTGTCATTATTATTAAAATCATCTTTGCCTGTGTGGGAAACACACAGCAGGCCCAGCCAGATTCACACCTACATCTGTCTCCTCTGAATTTCATGGTCTTAACTGTTAGATCATGGGTCATACTGTCATGACAAAACTGACCATGCTGAGTGTTTGCTGTGTCCCGGGCCCTGCTCTCTGTTTTCTGGGTATAGTTAGTCCCTTGAGCCCTCAGAACACTCCCATGTGGTAAGTTACTGTGAGTGCCCGCACTGTGCTCAGTACCCCAGGCACTTGGCAGTGGGACTGGCCTTTTCTATTCTGGGCAGGATCACCGTGGTTCCAGACCAGGCTGCCTCCTCTCCCTCCTGCACTCTCTCTCTCTGTCCCATGATTTCCACGTCACCCCCCCAGCTGTTCTGGGGGCACTTCTCACTCCCATCCACCACCACATCCCAGCCTGGCCCATGTCCCAAGTGAATCAAGCCCAACTACATTTGCTGCTTAGTGTCTTGGGAACCCTGTCATTGCTTACCAACAAGCACAAGTGTCTGTCTGAAGGACTGTGTCACTGCAGGTGCATTAGTTTGGCCCAGCCTCCCCATCCAGCTCCCTGCCTTATCCCACAGCCCCTCTTGTGACCCTGCCCCCACCCACCCCCACTTCACCACCACCTCATCACCAGCCTCTTCCTGCACAGGTGCTGCCACTCTGTGACTACGCTTAGATGCCTCCCTCCTGCAATACTCTTCTCACCTCTCCTGTATCAGCCCCAGCTCTAATGCAGTTGCTTCCATAACACTCTCCTCACTTTCCTTTCCCCTTGCTTCCCAGGGTGCCCCCATGCCCGAGGTGGCCTGGCTGAAGGATGGGCTGCCCTTGCCCAAAAGAAGTGTGACTGCCACCAAGGATGGCTTCACCCAGCTTCTGATTCCTGCGGCCAGTCTCTCGGACAGTGGCCGCTACACCGTGGTGCTGAGGGACTTTCAGGGGAAGGAATCAACCTACAGTTTTCTCGTCAGAGTGGCAGGTGAGGCAGGTGTGGCTCTGGGGTCTGGACTGCAGGCCTTCTCCAAGCATGGAGGTTTCAGTGGCCAAGGCGTGGGCCTTAACCATGTCACCAGGCCTGAGTGTTAAGGTGACAGCAGCTGCCATCCCTCTGTGCTTGAAGACAGGAGGAGGAAGGGGCTGATGGAGCGCTTGTCACATGCATGCATGATTGAGGCCCTGGTGTTGGTCTCTAGAACAAAGAAAGAAAGAAACAAAGGAAGAAAGGAGGGAAGGAAGGTGAAAGAGAAAGAGGGGAAGGAGCCGGGCTTGGTGGCTCATGCCTGTAATACCAGGACTCAGGAGGCAGAGGCAGGAGGATTGCTGAGTTCGAGGCTTGCCTGGGCTCCATAGTAAGCTCAGGGTCAGCCTGAACTACAAAGTGAGACCCTGTCTCAAAAAAAAAAAAAAAAAGAGGGGAAAGAAAGGCAAGTGAAAGAAAAGAAAAGATGGGGAGCAGAGAGAGTCCTCCGTCATTCTTCCTACTCAGGACTCCAGGACAGGTAAGCCACATCCCCAGACATGCTGGTCTTCACTTTGATTCAGTGACAAGGCAGCCACTCCGTGCTAGCATGGAAAGCAGTGTCTCTTTTATGGAACAGAAAGGCGAACTCCTACCAGCCCCTAACCTGGTGGAGACACTGCATATTCAAATGATAAAACAGGCTAACAGTGGGTGAGATCTGTAACCTGATTTTTGAAAGTTCTAACCTCTGCCCGTGCTGTGTGTTTTTATCTGAAAGTAAATTAAGTTGAGTTAAAATACTCTTTTGGATCCTGGCATGGTGTTGCATATAGCTCTCTGGGAGGCTGAGGCAGGAGGATCACAAGGCCAAGCCCAATCTGGGCAACTTAGTGACCCTGTCTGAAAAATAACAAAATATAAAGAGGACTGGGGAAGTAGCTCAGTGCGAAGGTCCCAGGTTCAATTCCCAGTACTGCTAAAATAAAAAAGTATTATTTTGTGTACCCTCCAAAGATAACTATATACCTGACTGAGATCCCTCTGGTCCCACTTACCTGCCTGGCTAGGGAGGACCCTGGCTTCTGAGATGACCGAGGGACCTGGGTGGGGGAGCACGGCAGGGCCCCCTCTGTCCTCTGCAGCACAGGTTCCCTCTGCCCTCTCTCCCACAGCCTGGCCGCAGGCGCCGGGGCCCATCTACCTGCAGGAAAATGTTCCTGGGACGGTGACAGTCCAGTGGGAGCCCTCTCCGGACGAGGCCCAGGGTGTCCCGCTTCACTACACGGTGCTGATGCGCTCCTCGTCCCACGGCTCCTGGCAGGAGGTGGCTGACCGTGTCCACACCACCCACTTCACTCTCCTGGGCATCCTCCCTGGCCACGAATACCACTTCCGGGTGCTGGCCAAGAGTGAGCTGGGTGCCAGCAGACCATCAGACACCACCCAGCCCTGGTGCCTCCCTCGACAGCGAGGTGAGGGTCCCCCAGGGAGGGAGGACTCGGGGGTCCCCTCCTCACAGCAGCTGTGACCCCAGTGATGGACTGTGTGGCTTGAGCTGAGTAGCACAACCATAAAAAAAACACAACCACCCGGACCACAGGTCCAAACCAGCCTCTGCCCGCTCTTCTCACTTCTTCCAGATGCCACCTGTCCCAATGTCCTCTGGGTCCCAACTGAGGTCTTCGGGTGTCTGGGATGCCTTCTCAGAGGCAGTGGAGGGCAAGATGACAGAGTGTACTTTACAGTCAAATGTGGATGTTAAAGGAGGTCGCAGTGCAAGCTGATTATAAAATCAGAGTTGATTTCATTTCTGAACAACATAAAAACACCTGGACATTGCTACACCAAAATGTTAGCTGCAGACAGTTATAGGTAGTGAGATGATGGTGGATTTTTATACTTACTCATTTTGATTCCCTCGTATGTGTTCCAACTGTTCCACAGAGAATGAAAGTTAGATTGTATCCTCATCCCCCCCCCAAAATCCCAAAAGAATATTAGGAACAAGATAAAAACAAGGAGTGAGAATGTGCAGGTAGCGTGTGAGGGAGGCCCAGGCATCCCTCCCAGCACCAAGATCTAGACTGGTCCTGCCCCGCCTTCCTGCGCTGACCCCGCCATCACCATATCTCCACCACAGACAGGTTCACCGTGAGGACGCCGTGCTACCGGGACCCTGACCTGAGCCAGAAGCCCCGGTTCCTGGTGGGCCTCCGGACCCACCTGCTGCCCCAGGGCTGCGAGTGCCGCATGACCTGTGCTGTGCAGGGCTCACCCCGGCCCCGCGTCACCTGGTTCAAGAACAACCAGAGCCTGGAAGCACACAAGACCGCGTACAGCACCGATGTGCTGGGCGTGTGCTCCCTCGTCATCCCCAGCGTCTCCCCAGAGGACGGGGGCCAGTACAAGGCGGTGGCTGAGAACGCACTGGGCCAGGCCGTCAGCACGGCCACTCTCATCGTCCTCGGTAACAGTGGCTGTCCTGCATTGGCTGTTCTGACAGAGGCGGGCGGGGGCTGGAGAGCACCTGCCTGGGACGATGCGCTGGGTTTGGGAGCAGCACGGCCTGCTGGATTCTGGGTGACCTCTGCTGTTGCCCTGCCCATCGCACCTGGATGGGCCTGCGCGTAACAGGCATTGGAAGCTGATGAGCAGCTCCTAACGGACAGGGCTGTGTGCTACCTGTCCCAGCTCCTGGCCTGGCCTTCCACAGGCCCCAGCATGGGCGGCTTCTTCTGGGTGCCTAGATGTGGACACGTAGTGCCCAGAGAGCCACACTGGTGGGCTCCTTTTCAGTAAGGCAAATGATATAAGGGGTGAGCAAAATACACGGTGAATGTTAAATTACAAATTGCATTACAGTGAGAGACACATTGCCATGAATGCCCCTCCAGAATGATCTCCCTCACTTTGAACACACCTGTCCTATCATTCATTCCCATTCGGCAAGCAGTTCTGGGAGTTCTCTTTCATGAGTGTCTTTATGAGGGCACCAGAAAGCTGGTGAACCATTGCTGCGTGCCATCTCACAGAAGGGCAGCCTTGTAAGATCATCACGGTGCCTCCTCACCCACCTTATTCACCATATCTGGCATCACATGACCTCTGGCTTCCCTCCACTCTCAAAATGACCACAAACAATAAATGTTTTGAGTCAAATAAAGGCCTCAAGGCAGCCATCCTACTTCAACTAAAGACATTCACAAAAGAAGACTTGCGCAACTGCTTCTAAAGGTGGCAAGAATGATGGGATAAACAGGTCTGAAGTGAGAGGGAATACTTCTACTGTGTTAATTTTTAGGATTTAAACATCCGCCACATTTCTTGATCATAGTTGGTATACACAGTCCCTAGAAAGAAGCCGGCATTGGGGGTAGTTCTGGCTGCAAAAGGGAAACTGGAGGGACTTTGCCCAAGCTCAGGGAACATGTGGCAGCACTGGTTTGAGCCCAGGCCCACTACACAGAGCCAATCGGGCTAAGCCTGTGCTGTGTTACCATCACCGTGGGACGGGTGCGGAGGCACAGACACCACTAGCTGCCTTTCTGAGCCAGCTGGAATGTCCTATGTCTTGCAGAGCCCAGCTCCTAGCCCCACCTTACCATGGATGGCCCTGCCTGGACCCGTAACCTCCAAATGGATGGCAGACCTCAGAAGCTTCTCTCCTGACACAGATGCCAGCCAGGAAACCAGTCCCAAAGGATGGAGGCTGTGCCCAGAGGCTCAGAAAGACAGCAGTGAGGGGGCCTCTGGGGAGGTTTGGCCTGGAGAAAGTGGAGTGTTTGGGGGGAAACAGGAGGGTGGGCAGGGTAACCCCAAGCTAAATCTTGGCTCAGGACAGCTGTACACGGCCAGGCCCTGGCCACATGGTTTTCCTGCTTCTGAGCTTCGGGAGATCTGGACAGACCATCTGCGGGAGGGAGGCAGGCTCCTTCTCTGCTGGGTGCCTTGGAGGGAGGAGGAGAACAGCTGAGCCTGCTGTGACCACAGGGAGGGAAAATGAAGAATGACGGAAGACCTGGCATCAAGGGCATCGAGGACGTGGGGGGGCTGCTCTCTGTATTTGCCTTCATTAAAGCCTCCAACTAAAAAAAGGCTGACTCTTCACAGATTAACTCGGGCGTGGTGCGTGGGAGGAGAGACCCCAGAGCAAAAGTCACTCTATACCAGGTTCCTGTTGTGAGGCCGGGTGGGCTCTGGCTGAGGGAGGAGGAGGTCAGAATCAGGCCTTCTCGCAGCCAAGGCTCCGAGACACATTGCAAGGGAAGAACCCAGGAAAGGTGAGAAGCTCAGTGCGACAGAGGCCTCCCCTTCTCCTGGTTCATGCTTTCGCATGCTGCAGCAGGGCTGGGGGCTTTCCAGACTGTTGTGTGTATGGGGGCCACAGAGCTGGCTGCCTAGGACTGCCATGCTCCTGTTCTCCTGGGGCCAGAAACCGTCTGCTTGAGAACTGCTTGTAGGCCGCTGCCTCAAGGGATGGAGAACAATATCCAGTGTGTGAAGATCGGGGCTTCACTCAAGGGGCTTCCTCACCTTCTCTGCAGCCCAGTGCCTAGAAACACCCTTTGCTCTATTCAATTAACTTGGAATGTTGGTTGAAACTTAACCACTTATGTATGACTACACTTGGGACATTTTATTCCTTACTCCTCTTCTATTTTCTGGAAAAGGTTGTATACAACTGAGGTCATATCTCCCTTAAATGTTTGGTAGAAATTACTAATAAAGCCATCAGGTCTGAAGTTCTCTTTGTCAGAAGGACTTGGCCACAAATTAGTTTTTTCAATAGCTATATAAGATAATCCACACCATAAATGTCTTTTTAAATGATTTTTGATAGTTTGTGACTTTCAGAGAATTTGTCCACTTCATCTGAGCTGTTGAATTCATTTGCACAAAGTTTTTCATAATATTCCTTACTCCAGTTGAGCACCCAGCTCCGGTGCCTCCTTTCTCAGCCTCAGTGTGTCCCCCACTCCCCATCCTGCCTTCCCTCAAGGGACTGTCATCATCCTAGTGTTTGTACTGCACCAGGGACACAGTGGCCAGGGCACCTCTAACTTGCTTCTATGTTAACTGTCATGTAGGGTTCCAGTGAAGGGGGTCTCACATTGGAGAAACTTCAGCCAGACCTCAGGGACTAGTAGTTAGAGCCGCTACCAAAATAGACTCATGTAGGCAGATCCCGACCAAGCACCTCAGGTCACTCATAGACCTGGGGCTCCCAGTGGGGCACTACTGACCTCTAGAGGGCACTGTGGACCTGTACTGAGCTCTGAGGATCAACCCCCGTCTGCCTTCTACCCCACCCCAAACCTAAAGAGCCAGAACAGATCGTTAGGGGTTTTACTCTTTACTGCCCAAGGGGCCACACAGAGGCAGAAGATTTCTCGGGCTGGGGGTGGATGGAACATTCTAGAAATAGGAGGGAACCCAGTTCTCAGATGGCAAGATTCTAAGTTTTTGCCTTTATCTTCTCATTGGCTTAGATGAATGGCTGAGGAAGTTTGTCTAATCTTTGTGTCTGTTTCCTCCTCCCACAGGAGACTGGGAAAGCCCTCCCTTGCCTTGCACATCCCACGGCTGGCGAGGGAAACACCTTGGTGTGTGTGGAGTCCCAGCCATTCACAGTCCCTCTCTTTGTTCTGGGTGTCCCGGTGTCCGTGTCCTCCTGTCTGTTAACCCTCTTCCCCCAGATACCTGCATGGCTCACTGCTGCCTCCCTTGAGGTCAGCGCTAGGCTGGCAAACTCTTCATCAGGCTTTTTCTAGCTCTTCTCTAGGACAGCAGTTCCCTCCCTCCCTGATGTATCCCAGTCTGACCTTTATTTTACTGGTTGGGCTTGTATCTATTTCCCCCAGGGAAGTGAAAGCACCACAAGGACATACTTCTTGTCTTTTATGTTTACTGTTCTAGTCTCAGGCCCAAACCAGTGACCCGTGTGCAATAGATACTCAAATAATTGATCATGAAAGAGGTAGTAATTCAAGCTGGAGTCAGACTGATGTCTCACCTCAATAAATTCGCCAGCAGTGTGATGCCAGGCAAGTTATTTAAATGCTTTAAACTTGGCTTGTCAGTAAAATAGCGTAAAGCAAGACTCCTTTCATGAAGCTGTGAGAACTGTAAATGCATAGGATGCTTTCCATAGCTGCTGGCAAGAGGCTGGGATGTGTATAGGTTTGTGACCACAAATGAGGAATGGAGCGATAGAAGCACAGACTTTCTCAAATAGGAAAGTAATTCCAGCTTGGCTCCTTTCAGAGCAGTGGCCAGGATGACCTGGAGTCTTAGCTGCTGAGCGTCCAGGTGCAGGGCCTGCTCTGGCTGCACTTCTGAGAAGCCACAGGGTCGGCCAAGCAGATGCCACCCAAAGCCCCCAGAGGAGACTGCCCCAGCTGGGGTGGGGGGCTCGTGAGTGAGCACTGACTTGGCTTAGGGAACCCGGGGAGGCCTCCCACAGGCTGCCACCCAGGTATCAAGGCAGAAGCCAGAGGGGCATCCGAGAGCCAGTGAGAAGTGGGCATCTGGGGAGAGGAGGAGGAAACATGGATGGATCCTTGTGACAGGACGCCAGCTGTGAAAGTGACGACCTCCCTCCGCTTCCCCAAGAGAGGTCATTTTAGACACAACCAGTTGCGTATCTGAAACATGCAAGTGGCAGGACCGGCGGGGACTGGGTGGGGAGCGGGTTTGCAGAAGCACACCTGGGGTGCACCTGTGTCCCCAGAGGAGAGAGCAGGGCACGAGTGCCGCCTGGGTGGGGGGCAGACTGAGAAGCAGGCTCAGACAGGGAAAGGCCCTTGGCACAGTCCGGCAGCCATTGGGTGGTGGACCATTCCCAGCTTGTTCTTTCTTCTCTCCAACTGCAGGACCAGCACTTGACCTTGGGCTGAGGCTGTGCAGCCCGTAGGTACCCCATTGCAGCCTGCCCCCCGACACCCGCGGGGGCAGCTGTGGGCACCACCGCTGGAGCCAGAGAGCAGGCGGTACACGACTGGGGCAAGGGATCAGCAATGTAAGGTCCAGGCACCCTGGGGTGGTGCAATAGTATGAAGGAGTAGGCAGAGCAAGAAGAGGACAAAAGGCGCCTGGGGTCCTTTAACAATCAGGAGGATCCCAGGGCCTGTTGACTATTCACCCATCATCCCAGATGAACCACTAGGTGGCGCCATAGGCCTTGCATGGAGACGGAAGTCTTTGAGAAGGTGTGGACAGCGTGGGGGGTGGGGCGGTGCTGAAACTCAGGCTGAAGTTGTGGAATTGACTGGCAGGTTGTCTCCCTGTTACCCACCTCAGCGCAGGTCTTTGGGCAAAGCTGCCTGCTGGGCCCAGGACCTCTCCCTGGCCAGGTTAAAGGGTGTCTCCTTCCTCAGCCACTCCCCTCGCTGTCTTCCATGATCATCTGCAGAAGGCCTGGAGGTGGGGGGGGCGGCGCTGGAGGTTGGGGCTTGGGCTTTGGGTACCACTGAGAGGAGATTCAGAGTGGGCCCTGGGAGATCTGGCATTCTGGAGCTGCAGATCAGGTGGGCCCTAGCCTGGGGCCGCCTTCCTTCTCCTGGGCCAGTTGCTCCCAGGCCTGTCTCGTTCTCCTACCTCTTCTTCACAGCTCCTTTCTGCTTCTTTCCTTCCCAGATCCTGGGCAGGATTCCAGACTTCCGCTTCCTCTACTTTGCTGGGTCCTGGGGAGGTGGGGGTTAGAGCAGAGGCCTAGCCTCAGATGCTCCTCTCTGCTATGTGGGCATTAAAGCTAGGGTCTCCCTGAGGATCAAGGAGGAGCCCTCCAAGGCACAACCAGGGCAGAGCTCCCCCAGGACATGAAGAGGCCAGGCCTGGATGGGACAGTGGGGTGGGGTGTTCCATCAAGGGCCGGCTGGGTGTGCACAGGACAGGAGATAGAGAAAGGTGAGGCCAAGCTGGACTCAGGCTGGACATCCTGGCCTTGGTCCCCCAGCAAGCTACCCTCCCCGGGAGATGGAGCCTGGGCACACCGGTGGTAGGGGAGCTGACAGGGCTGGTCAGGAGGGAGGAGAGTCACCTCAAGGGTGTGGCTTGGCTGTTGACAGCTCTGTGGCACTTCTAGGACATGCTGTCATGGGTGAGGCAACTGAGATGTGGGGCACAGGCTGGGCACAGGCTTGGCAAGGGTGGGGTCCCAAGGGAGGGGCCAGAGCGTCCCCTCCACAGTTGCCTGCAGTTACAGCTACAGAGTGGCCCGTGGGATGCTGTGGGGGGGGGGGTTGCTCCAAAAGCAAAGTGACCTTCCCTGCCCTGTGGGCTGTGCCCACCAGCTCCAGCCTCCCCTCCTTTTGCCCAGCAACAAGGGCCAAATCCTGCAGCCAGGGTCCCAACTGGGGCTGTTCTCTGCAGAGACACCCCTTGCCCGGGAAGCCCAGCTCTGCCCCTCTGTCCCAGTCCCAGGGTCTGCTCCCAGCTCTGAAGTTGCATGTACACCCAAGGTTCACGCTGAGCTTCAGAGACGCATCTGCACAGGAACCTGCTGGCCCCAAGCCGTGACCAAGCCAAGACCAGTTCCTCGTGACAGGACTTCGAGCCCTGCTGGCACTGCGTCCCCACCCCTACCCCACGGTCCGTTCCATCTCCAGTATCTTCCTTGGGCCCCCAGTCGCAGGGCTGGGATAAAGCTCTGTGTCTCCGGGAGCGGCGGGCATTGGGTGAGGTGCAGAACAGCGTTGGGCAGGGGGAGCCTCACACGTGCTACAAGGCCCCTTTGCTGCTCTCTGAGTCTGTCTTCTGCTCCTGGGTGCTGCAGAGATGAAAGGGACTGCTCTTTGGAGCTCATGGTTTTCAGACCCTTCCTGAGGGTCTTGGCTTGTCAGAAGGGGGCTGCTCTGGCACTACAGGCGCTGTCCAGCACTGCGCGGGGCCCCTCCCTCCAAGGCCTGGGCCCTGGGTGGTGTCACCATGGGGGGCGGCGCTGGCCTCCCTCCTGGGCTCCCTGCTATACCCGGACTGCTCAGCAGGGGGCAGGGGCGCGGCCGCTGGGAACATCCCAGCGTCTGTGGGAGGTTAGGGAGGGCAGAGGCTGGGCTTGGCCCGGGAGGACAGGGTGGGAAGCTCCACCTGTTCCAGGTAAGAGAGGTGTGGCGTGCTTGTTTCCTGGCGGCCTCAGTGAATGAGCACACCCTGCTCCAGGCCCGCCCCCCCGCGGAGGTGACGCCCCACGGGAGCCCCTCCAGCAGAGCCAGGAAAGGTTGTACTTCTATTGTGGGGGGCCAGACCCAAGGCCCACGGGGACCCCCAGGAAAGTGCCTGAGGTACAGAGGATGTGTGCCCTGGGGCTCCCCCACCCCTAGCTGGGGAGGCTGCAGGTGGGGACCGGCGTGGCAGCTGTGTCAGGGGAGCTGTCAGCGCTTGCAGCTGGCTTCCCAAGCTATGAGACACAGCTCCCAGCTGCCTCTTCAGGCTTCGGGCAGCCCGTGCCCTGTCATCTGGGGCAGCTGCACCCCCAGGAGCCCTCTCCGAGGCTAGCCCTTAACTGCTCTCACCTTCCCCAGGGGCCAGGGACCCAGGGCCCGTCCCTCTGGAGGAGGGAGGCCAGTGGTGGGCCATGGGGTCGGGATCCTGCTGGTATATTCTCCACCTGTAGCCTGGAGTCTCCAGCCTCCCCGAGGGTGGGGCCAGGACAGAAAGGGCTGAGAGTGAGCTGGCCTGGGCGGGCGGCGGGCTGGGTGCAGGTCTTGGCGTGGCCTCCTGACTGGAGTGTGACCGGCAGATGGGAGTGGCCCTGGCTTCTGCAGAGGCTCCGTCTGTCCTTCCAGGGCTCCCCGCTGGGACAAGGAGCCGCGTCCATCTCTGCTTCTCCTCAGGCCCTGGTGCCAGAATCTGTAGCCACTGGATGATTCTAATTCCTAATTTCCCTCTATCTGAGTCTTTCTCCCTCAAATTTTTTTTTCTTTGAGGTTGGTCGTATAAACAGTGAGAAGTACAGGCTTTCAGTTCACACGCTGATGCATTTTGAGACCTACATGCAAAGCAAGCACAACCCACCCAATCACACCCCTCCCTGCAAGAGGCAGCCTTCCAGCAAGGCCATTTGTACACGACTGACCTGCCTCCATGTACACAGGGCCCCTCACACTGTCCTGAGAGGCGTCTCTGGGTGCCCCGTGCTCACCCCACTGAGCTCTTAGGGTGCAGGCTGGGCCGCTCTCCACGCCTCAGGGCTCCCGGTCTCTGGGCCCCTCACCCAGCTGGGCTCCTTCCTGGGGCCCACAGAATCAAGAAAGTGTGGGGCTGGGGGCAGGAGCTGAACATCCTGCCTGTGCCAGGTGCTGCCAGCTGCAGCTCAAGGCAGCACTGCCCCTGCACGTGAACAGCACCTGCTGCGGGCTGCAGTCAGCCTGCCTCAGCTTCCTTGGCAGGCTGCACACCTCCATCCCTCTGTAATCTTGGGCGTGACTCTACTTCCTCAATCTTACCATGGGAATTAGGGTAACTGACTCCAGGCCTTGGGAACACCAAAACCTTCCTTCCACTGTTTGAGAAGAGCAGAGAAAAACGGAGCCACTGAAGTGGAACTGTGCAACAGAAGCCCAGGGCCCCCTCAGCAGAAACACCCCACAGAATGCTCTGGTTCTGTGGCACACTTTGAACAGCCCTTGCTGTGAACAGGGGCCACAGTGGGGGCCCTGTCTCCGCAGGCAGCTGACTGGTGCAAGCCAAGAAAAGGAAGTGGCCAACTACGAGCCAGCACTGGCTGTGTGCTGTTGGTCTCCTCAGCCATGACCTCGCCTGATTCTCGAGCCCATCCTCAAAGCAGGTGTCACTGGCCTACTTCCCGGAAGAGGAAGTCTGCTTGGGGAATAAGAGGAACCTGCTCAGCATGACGTAACTGCCAGCAGCAGAAACCGTCGGAAGTCAGTCATGGTGAGGAGTCCGGCTGCGGGGGAGAATCCTGGAAGATTTACGTCAGCTGACATCACTCCACAAGCGTGCCAGGTATGATGTGGGTTGTCTGCCTCACAACAAGAAGGGGGAGCTGTGACCTGCAACCGTTTTCACCAGGAGGCTCCCCTGTTGTGCTTTTCTACCCTCAGATGGCAAAACACGGCAACTTCTCTTCCTTCAGGAAGTTTCTTCCAGGCAGATCAGAAGATATGAGGCCCTGGTGAAGAGCCAGTGTCCTGAGTGGAACCCAGAGCTCTCACAGGGACCCCTGGGGCTGCCATGGGCAGAGGGAGAAGGTCACAGTGGGGTCAGGGCTCCTCATGACCAATTCTGCCTCAGTGGCTCCCTTTGGAAGTACCAGAGATTGGACCCACGGCCTTCACACTGAGCTACATCTCCAGTAATTTTTAAATTTTTTTCTCTGGTCACAAGTTATGCCAAGTTACTAAATTGCCCAGGCTGGTCTTGAATTTGCCTCAGGCTCCCAGAACGCTAGGATTACAGTGACCCCCTCACCCCTGACTGGTGGTCTCCCAGCTCCTTGGGTCACCAGGGTCCTCCAGGTCTCAGGCTCTCCCAGACTTCCACTGAGCCTCGTGAGCACCTGGACAGTCAGCTCCTTCTAAAATGAAGCTCACGAGGGCATAGCTTGCCAGGTGCACTCACCACTCCTGCCCAGAGCCTGCCTGCCTGCCTGTCTGCATGGCTGTGTTGGGTGAAACTGTAGGAAGGGGGCTTGGCTGGGTCTTGCATTCCCCGGTTCCTTCTCTTCTTTCCTCCCTGGCACTGCATAGCAGACCTGCTCAGAGTGGGATGCGACTCAGGTCACTGCCTCACCGGGTAGCCTGGGGCTGCCCTGGCTGTGGGGAAGCGGGGCCAGGGGAGCTGGGAGTTCGGAAGGACCGCTGGAGGCGGGGGCGACAGGGAAGGGGACCTGGTCAGGGTGCGTGGTAGGAAGAAGCTCCCAGTGTTGAGTGTTCTGCTGTTTCCTGGCCCAGAGCGGGCTCTTGGCCATGGTCCCCTTTGGCTCCTCTGAAAATCTGCACAGTCTCCCGAGCACATGTCTGCAGAGCATGGATTTCACACACTACCGTGAGAAAAACGAGTATTAAATGTCTCTCTAGTGTTTGCATGGATTGCATGATGATTAAGTAACAAAACATTATCTGGATATATTAAATAAAATATACTATTCATTATTTCACCTGTTTTTAAATTTTGGGGGGAATGTGGTAACTAGAAAAATTTAAGCACCAAGTGTAGTTCACATAGTTTCCTGTGGACAGCTGGAATCCACGAGCCTCTCTTGTCAGTTCTGCCACCACTGCAGACTCAGGTCTCTGCCCAGCCTGCAACCCAGCCCTGCTCTCCTGTATGCAGAAATTTGGGGCTGGATGCTGCGGGGCTGAGAGCACAGTTACATGGACAGGGCTCTGGAAGCGGCTCTGGGCTTGCAGCCTGTCACAGGCAGTCACAGAATGAGCCTCAAAGGGAGTCCATCTGCACAAGGCTACCAGCTGTAGCTAACCCGAGTGGCATCAGGAGTGGGCAGAGATAGCCAGGGACACGGAAAAGGGACAGCAGCGGACTCCTGGGGACCTTACTTGTGCTATCAACTTTAAACCCCATGAGGAGACACATGGGTAGATAATCTTATCTCCATTTAACATCTGAGCAAACTGAGACTCTGAGCGGTTGACCAGGTCACCTGGGTCACACAACTAGTGAGTGGCTAGGCCGTGATTCACACCAGACTTATTCGGCTTCAAAGCCTGGACTCCGCCTCCAGTTTGTGCCGGGAGGTGGTTTCAGTCTCGCGGGTGGTAGGGCAGTCAAGGAATCCTGTCCGTGCGGAGGTAAGGCATGCGCTTCACTCGTCAGAGTGACGTAGGGGCAGCGCGATGCTGTCTGAAGACTTCTCGGGTCCCCTTGCGAGTCTGGGCCTTGAGTCACCTGCCCGCTGTGGTGGGAAAGGTGGGAGGGCTTTGCTGGGGCTGCCCCGTGGGAGGGTCTCTGGGGGCGCTGGACTTGCTGTGCTGTGACGGTCCTGCTGTCCAGGAGGTGAGCAGGTCCACCTGGTTGTCCGAGCCCAGACACAGTGAGGCCACTGATGCACAACAAAACAGGCTGGGCTCTGGAGATGATGAGGAAGAACAGACCATTTTATTGCCACTTGCTATGTAATTAATGACTTCATGACCTTTTGGGAGGCAGAGGCGCAGGAGAGCTATTTATGGCCTGGAGAACATGACCCCAGCTGAGAGCCGAGTCTCTGTGCCCTGCAGGTCCAGTGGGTGTAGTTGACACATGGCCTTTTCCCACTGCTGTGGCTTTAGACCTCCTGGTCTTTTCCTCTTCCTTTCTTGCACCCAGGGCTTACTGCAAGGAGCCACAGCCTAAGTGGGCACCACCCACTGCTGCAGGAGCTGGTCACCAAAGCTACAGACCCTGTCCCCTTTTTTTTTTTTTTTGAAACAGGTCTTGCTTTGTAGTTCAGGCTGGCCCTCAGCTCACTATATAGCCCAGGCAGGCCTCAAACTCAGCAATCCTCCTGTCTCTGCCTCCCGAGTGCTGGGATTACAGGCGTGAGCCACCACGCCCGGCCAGCTACCATATCTTATGAGTTGACACCAACACTGCCCCTTCCCTACCTCATCGCACCCCAGGCTTGCCACCCTGAAGACTCCAATCTACTCAGAACGGCCGATCCTTTGTCCTTCTATCTAGCATGTCCTTCCCTTACTTCTTCTCACTGGCCTCAGTTTCCTCATCCAAAAAAACATAGTCCATATAATCTCTTCCATAGATCCAGGGAGGTGGGCAAGGAAAATCCATGAGATGCCTAAAAACAGGTGCCCAGTGAGGGAGCCTGTCTGTTTTTCAAGGCCCAGCACAAACCCCACACCCTCCTGGCACCTGCCCTCCCTGGTGGCAGAGAGTCATGTGACCACGGGAAGATTTAGTGCCCTTATCTCCCCTCTTTGCGCTTGGACTGACTTTTTTGCCATATTGACTTGAAGTTTCCCTTTGTGTTTCTAAGGAATGATTCTGACAGTGTCAAAATGATACTTGCTTATTATAAAAATCCAAGCAGGGCCGGAGATTTAGCTCAGTCGTTCTGGCACCTGCCTAGCAAGTGCAAAGTCCCTGGTTCCATCTGGGTAACCACGTACAACAATACTGGGTTTGGTGGTTCATGCACACCAGCAATCAGTACCACATACCACAATGCTGGGCGTGGTGGCTCATGCCTGTGATCACAGAACTCGGGAGGCAGAGGCAGGAAGATTGCTGAGTTCAAGGCTTGCCTGGACTATGTAGTGAGCTCAGGGCCAGCCTAAACTACAAAATGAGACCCTGTCTGAAAAAAAAAAAAATCCAAGCAGCTCAGAAATTTCAAAGAAAGTCTAACCACCCACATAAAAAAACAGAAGTATTGCTGAAGACCAGTCTTGACATCTTTCCATACACAAAAACAAAAAATTGGTCAGTAGATGATAGATAAATGAGTAATTCTATAGTCATGGGATTGTATGTCATATGCATTTAAAATATGAAAATATTGTGCATTAGTTCCTATATGTGATAGGGAAAATAAATCCAAAAGCATATTCAACATTTGATAAATAATTCTTGACTTCAAGAGGCATTTTCCTTGAGATCTCTCTATGAATAAAAAAATATATATATTGCTGGGCGTGGTGGCTCACGCCTGTAATCCCAGCACTAGGGAGGCAGAGGCAGGAGGATTGCTGAGTTCAAAGCTTTTTTTTTTTTTGAGACAGGGTCTCGCTTTGTAGTTCAGGCTGGCTCTGAGCTCACTATGTAGCCCAGGCAAGCCTCGAACTCAACTGTCCTGCTTCTGCCTCCTGAGTGCTGGGATGACAGGTGTAAGCTAATATACCCCGCATTGTGGTATGTGGTACTGATTGTTGGTTGTGGTATTGTGGTATGTGGTTACTGGGGCTTGAATCAGGGAACTTGCGCTTGCTAGGCAGGCACTGGAACCACTGAGCTAAATCTCCAGTCCTGAAAATTATTTTGAAAGGCTGTGATCATTGCTTTGGTAAATTAGACTTTCATTTTAGCATGGTTGGCTCCCTGTATGACAGCAGATGTGGTCCTCACCTACTATCCCATTCCTCTCCTTCCCTTCTCTCATCTTCTGAGTTCTGCTGCCAAATCATTTCTAGTATGGCAGGAGCTTTGTGCGTTCACACCCCACTCTGCAGCACTTCTGCATCTATATCAGTACGGGGTTCACCACAAACCTCCCTTTCCTGGGTCCTCCACTCTGAACTCTTTAGCTCCAATTATTCATGGCTTTCTGGCTTTCATGGTCAGGTTTTACTTTCAAGGTGAACTTACCACATCAGAGGTCACTGCTTTTAGCCCTGCACACCACTTCCTGCACACAGGGTTTGTGAGTCCATTTCTAGGGCATGTTGCTTTACTGTCTTCTGACACTGAATGTGGAAATCTAAGGTGCAGTTGATTTTCCTCTCTCATAATAACTATGATTTTTTTTCAATCATAGCTATGATTGGACACAGGGAAAGCACTTTATGCATAGCGTTCAATAACAAGCAGGCTATGTCTCAGCTGGGACGTCTTTTGAGCTGCAAATTTATTCCTGTGTTTGTGCCAGATACCTTTTCCATTTCATTTCTATGCTTCTTTCCTTTAGTGGTGGAACTTATTCTTATATTAGCTGATCCTTAGTTTTGTTCTCTAAGCCTACTCTCTTCTCTGGTTGTTTAGTCTCTGTCCCTTTTTCTCTGCACTGACTATGAGGACTCCAAGCCTTTCCACTGTGCCATGCTAATCACGGCCCTGTTTCTAACTCACTTATTAGATGTTTTCTTGTATTTAGTCCTCCATTTATTTTCCTAACTCTGCAATCTCTTTTCACCTCGTTTGGTTTTCAACTTACCTAGTCTCTGAATTCAGATCATACCCAGGTACTCCAAAGCATGAGCCACCAGTGTGGGATTTACTTCTGTTTTTAGTTTAGGGTTTCCTCCTTCACCTCCCTTTTCAGTGCTGTCTTCCTGTCCCCCTCCCCCACCACACACTGTTGTCACAATTGCTGTGCTATTTCTTTTCATATTGCTTATGCCAGCACGAGCAGCCCTGTCCACACCCTCTGTTTGCTTTGATATAAAGCAGATGAATCACATCTGTCTTGTATTGTTCTCTGGATTGCCTCATGCCCATAAATCTTGCTCTCATGCCTGCGGCCTCCTCAGAAACAAGGCCATGCTTCATTCCTCTCCAGTCTCGGGCTTTTCCCTGGCACATCACTGGGCACTCAGAGTAGATGCCTGAGTTTCGGCTGCAGTGAATGGATGTCAGTGCTGTAGGAACTTCTCAAGTCCTAAAAGGCTTTCCACAAAACATAATTACAGAGGTCTCCGAGCAGTGGCTCTGGGAACTTAGGGAAGATGATGCAATATAAGCTGTGTTTAAATGACAGCAAGAGAAATGGAAATCGCTCAGAAAGCATACCTTGCTGTCTGGTGAGAAGAGACGTCAAAATCATCAGGTGCAGGATGGGTCTGTAATGAATGGAGAACTTTTCCAGAAAGCGTGGACGAGAGGTATGGGACAGTGCAGAATGAGCTAAGGCTGATCCTGTCCCCTTATGGAGACGGCCCAAGGGTTTGCTGCTGTGAAATCAGTACACATTTACAGCAGGCAAATTCTTGGAGTTTAGCAAACAATGGTATTTGGAAGACACACCCAGCAGGTGTCAGAGGTAACACAAATCAAAAGGGGAGAGGTGGCCAAGATCGAAATGAGGGAAGGGTTGGCACCCACACCCAGGGGAATCAAAACTAGGGACTGGAACAGGTATCTGTACTTTAATGTCCTCAGCAACATCATTCACAGTCATGAAAATGTGGCAACTACCCAAGTGTCCTTTGCCAGAGGAAGAAATAAACAAACACAATTATTCAGCCTGAAAATAGAAGAAAGTTTGGCTGCCTCTTGATACAACTCGGGTAAAATGAGGACATTGTATGCTAAGTGAGATAAGCCAGGAACAAAAGGAAAAACATCACATGAATACATTATACACGGTTCCTAGAGTCGTCAGAGTCGTAGTGACAGATATAGGGTGTGGTTGCTAGGAGCCGAGGGAGGGCAGAATGGAATTCCAGCTTGGGATGATGGGCAGTGCCAGTTCACAGCAATGCAAATGCATCACATCTGACAAAAATCATGAGTCTCATGTTGTATATATTTTACCACAATAAAAATGTACAAAAATTACAAGGACTCATCTGCTCCTTAAAATTTCATATTCTGGCTAGACATGGTAGGTGTATACCTATAACCTCAGCACTTAGGAGGCTGAGGCAGAGGAGCTCAAGTTCAAAGCCAGCCTGGCTAAATATAAAAAAAAATTCACAGGGCCAGAGATTTAGCTCAATAGTTCCGGCACCTGCCTCACAAGTGCAAGGTCCCAAATTCGATCCCAGTATCCACATACAATGCTGGGCTTGGTGACTCACGCCCACCAGCAATCAACACCATATACCACAGTGTGGGGTGCGGTGGCTCACACCTATAATCCCAGCACTCGGGAGGCAGAGACAGGAGGATTGCTGAGTTCGAGGTTTGTCTGGGCTACATAGTGAGCTTAGGGCCAGCCTGAACTACAAAGCAAGACCCTGTCTCCAAAAAAAAAAAAAAAAAAGAAATTCACATTCCTGAGCCTCAGCCCAAACCTGGGTACCTTGCCGAAATGTGCCCTTTTCTTTTCTGTAAGTTTTAATATTTATTTGTTTGTTTATTTATTTGTTTATTTGTGGTCCTGGGGATAGAACCCAGGGCCTCATGCATACTAGGCAATAACTTTACCACTCTATATCACCAACCCTGAAAGGTGTTCTTCAAGAGTTCTGCTGAGTGAATTTGTATGCTTTTAAGTCTGAGAGCCATGGTAGGATCAAGCATGGAGAGTGGTAAGAAATTAGGCTTCAGACATCTATGGAAATGACCAAAGCCTTCCTCAGTGGTGGGCTGCATCCTGGAGTCTCCAGGAAGCTGCACCGTGCCTGTCTCTCTGAGCTCTCAGATCTGGGACCAGCTGTCCCACCAGGCAGGATCCAGGGAGCCCTGGGGAGGAGCGTGGATCCACCTGCTCAGACTCTGCCATGGCAGGGCTGTTCCCGAGTGAGAGGCTCCTCTGTGCCATGGGAGCCATCTGGTTCCTCTTATCCCATGCCAACCAGACACCCTTCTACTGTGGCCGTCCTGTGTCTGGGTCCTAGAATAACTCATGATTCAGAGGTTTCCTGAGCCGGAAAGTATCCACAGTGGGGCTTGGGGAGAAAGAGGACGGGCACTGGCTGGTGCCCAGGAGGACTGGGCGCTATCACAAGAGCCAGTTGTGTGGAGTCACTGGTTAAATGTGGGCTCTGTCATCGTTGTTTTGTCCCCAGTGGGCCAGGCCCTCCGCTGCTCAAAGCTGCCTACACAGTGATAATGGATCCCAAATGTGAGGGTGTGCCGCGCACCCTGAGGGGCCTCCTTCTCTTCTCACCTCTCTGAGGATCTGCTTTTCACCACCCCAGGCTGCTCCGAGTGCCATGGTGACAAGTGGGTCCAGCCCGGGGCTCAGTCCCTCGAAGCCTGACTCTACAGTCAGTAAGGCCACCAGCCACAGTGGGGACAGAAGTGCTGCCGCTCTGCCCATGTGGACTGGGGAGGACAGTCACTCTCCAAAAGGGACCACTGGGCTCACCCTTAAGTCCCACCCCAGTGTCTTGGCTCCTGAGTGCCAGGGCATCCGATCCTTTGCTTGGTACTTGCGAGCTTGCCAGGCTCTGCTCTAGGTCGCCCCACACTGTCCCCTCGTCTCTGCTTCTGCATCCTGCTGTTTCTGCCTAGAAAAGGCAGCACTGGGGAATAGAACTCCAAGTTCCAGTTCATCCCCCCTCCCGTTTCTTTGAGCTTTCTGTGTAATTCAGTTCTTTCCCCATCTTTCCCGATGCCATCCTTTTACCACAATCCTATGATTTGGTTGAACCAGGAGGACCAGGGATGGATGGAGATGGTAGCATAATTAGAGAAGATTCTCCCTTGACACGAATAGGAAAGAGAAAATTCTCCATAGCCCACAGTGGGCTCAAGAAGAGGATGTGGAGGCCAGATCCAAGCAGTGTGCCACCTGCTCCGGTGTCATTTCAGGATGGGGACATCCAGAGGCAGCTCCCAAGAACCTTGCACAGAGCCTTGTTTCTTGGGACACTGGTTTAGAAATCACAAGCCTCTCAGGAAAGTCTAACATCTTCCTAAGGCCACATCCTCTGTCCCAGAAGGGATAGGAAGGCAGATTGTGATGATGGAGGGAGTGGTGCAGAGAGAGGGCCCTGAGCTCTCGCCTCCCCTGGCTCCTGATGCCCTTTCGAGGCACATGGCACATCTGGAAGCTTTGGCAAGTCCCAAGGAAGCTGCACAAGAGCTAGGGAGCAGCCGGACTGCCAGGTGACCCAGCCAGCAGGGACAGAGCTCTCCTCACAGCTGGGGTCAGGACACATCAGGGCCGGTGAGCACTAAGGCGGGTGAGGTCTGGCCTGTGGTGAGGAGGCCCAGTCCCAGAAGCTGTCCCAGTGGTTACCTCAGAGACAGTGGAAGCCGCTGCACCAAGGAAAAGGCGGACCCCCTCCTCTCAAGTGCACCTTTGGGCTGGAGGTCGGGAGCCCATTACGTGGGACAGGAACAGCCCTGACAGGGGATTTCTATCCTCAGTTGAATACTCACATGGCTTTGAAAGAAACTGAAAGGCTGTTATAAAGAAGCATACGCACCCCGGCTACCTTCAGTGCCAGAGTCTGGTTAGTCTTCTACTATTGACTTTCCATCGTCATCCTAGAAGGACTGTGGCTTCAATAGAAATGTTCAAAGACAATAAGATAATTCACTTTTTTCTTTTCTGTTTGTATGTTTAAGCACATGAACTTTGCGCATCTGCAGAGCTGAACCTTCATACCTAGAAGCTAAGAGGCATCTGGATCGCGATCCTGGTTCCTCTAGGCCCAGACAGAGCTCGCTGGGCACTGGGCCCTGATCTGCGGGCCAGCCCACCCTCCCCTGGGGCTCAGGCTCTGCCCTGCAGCGGCTGCTGCTCCATGGCCAGGAGGTGAGTAATCCCGTCCTGCTGTTTGACCATGGTGACGTTATAATGAGCACAAACAGCAATTAGAGTAATGGCTCTGTTTAGACACAACCAGACTGCACTGCTGTGGGCTGGGCGTGTCCACACTGGGAGCCTCTCTGAGGGCTGAGCGCTTTGCTCCTGCTGTCACCTTGTGCACCTGAGGGTGGCTCATGTGGGGCGAGGGGGGTCGGATGGGACAGGAAAAGCCACTGCTGGAGGAGGGCCCCACTGTCATGGCCTGGAAGGGGTGCTGTTGCCCCTTGCCCCCCACTCCTCCCACAAGCTTACTCCAGCACCGGGGCTCCCGCCAAACACTGAGTGCCCTCAGGCAGTGGGCAGTTCCCCAAGGGAAGGGACACGCGGTCCCCCTGGTGTCTCCAGGCAGTGGTGACTGTGGCGGGGTTCAGATGCCCTAGCAGCTGCAAACAGGGGACAACTGTAAGCAGGGGACTCAGCCAGAGGGAGCCGGGGGGCCAGCGGCTGGGATAGTAGGGGCGCAGAGGAGCTGGGGTGCTGTGGGGGACCTCAGGGACCGAGTGACCATTATACCACTGTCCCCATCAGGTGAGTTCTAGCAGAGGAGGGACAAGCACTGGTGACGGCAGGAGCCTCAGCTGCCTGCTAACCGGTCCCCAGCCTATAACTGGGACGATGGTAGAAGCGGTGCCTGTCTCTGGACAGTCTTCTGCTCCACTGCTCTCAGTGGCCTTATTTTATTTCAGCTTCCTCACAAGCACGTGCCATAGACTGACTCCTCCATTTCACAGGCACAAGGAAAGTGTTAGCTGGGGGCTCTTATCTGGAGAGAGGAGCTAGAACTTGATCTCAAACCAAGTGTTTTTGGCTTCACATAGCAAGTCTTGGTGATATTATGGTTGCTTTTTAAAGTACTTTACAGCTCACAAGGTACTCACACACATGTTGGGTTATTTGTTCTCCAGACAGCACTCAGGGTAGGCAGCGATGATTAGACGATAATGTTTTACAGGTTGTGATGAGACGACCTGCCTGAGACTTGTTCTGCTCGCCACTGTCCAAGAAGCTGCAGGCTCAGCGCAGGCTAGAAGCTTGTTAGAAATGCAGAGCCTTGGGCCCTGCCTTAGATCTGCTGCACTGGAATCTGTGCTTTGACAAGATTCCTTGGGGATTAGATGCACCTTGAGATTTGAGAAGTACTTAGAGCGTCTCCTCCAGCGCTTTCATTTTATAAGCAAGGAACACAAAACCTAGTAGGGGTAAGCGACTTGTCCAAAGTCACACAGTAAGCCGTGGCCAGGCCAGCTCTGCTTTGTTCTATGCTGTATGAGGAGCAAGGGCCACCAGGGCAGTACTCTCCCTCCCAAGGGTAATAAAGTAGCCTGGGCTCTAACAAAGAGAGGCCCAAAGGAAGACCAAGTCTTATTATGTTTTGTTGTTGTGTTTCATGGTGACTATTGTCTTTGACTGCCTGAAGACATCCCATTAAATTAGAAAGAATGAAAATGATGGGCTGCATGCTGGGAGGCTGGGCCCCTCCAACTTCCTGGCAGAGGTGTAACTGGCTTCATAAATTCCTCCTGGCAAAGAAAACATTGCCGTAGCTGTTTCCTTTCCCAGAGCCATCAGGGCATCATTGGTCTTTCGATGTGGAGTGAAACCAAACACAGAGGTGGTTGGGGGAGCATGAGAGGTTGGCGGTCTGATGCAGGGCAGAAGCCAACTGGTCTTTGCCTTGTACCATTGCTGAGGAACTGTGTCATTCCACACTACCGCCCCCAACCCCAGCCAGTCATGGGTCTCACACCTCCACGAGCCACGTGTTGAGTGGGTTTGTTTGCTGAGAGAGGCTGACAGCTCTTGTCAGCTGACTGGGAAAGTTCCAAGGTTATTGTCAATAGAAATCTGCTATATTTGCTGCTGCTAAAATTACCACAAATTTGGTGTCCTAAAACAATATGTATATACTCTGTCACAGTTCTGGAAATGGAGTTTGAGATCCTAGCCTGGGTGGGTCATTCTGGATGCTCTGTCCACACTTTTTCCAGTTTCTGCTCCAGGCATTCCTTGGCATGGATGAGTGAGGAACAAGGGCCATTCGAGCAGTCCTCTTTCCTCGTCTGTGCCACCTTCTGTCCCTGCTCTGTCCCTGTCGGCACATGGCCTCCCTCTTCCTGTTCTTTGGGAAAACACTTGCCTTTGTATTTAGGGGAAGATTCAGCTCAGGATTCTTAACTTGACTGCATCTGAAAGACCATTTTCCAAAACATGGTTTGAGAAACACAGTCACAGGTTCTAGGGCTTAAAGTGCAGACTTTGGTGGGGTTATCACTGAGCCCACTAGAGGTTCCCCTCAAGACCGTGGACTTTGGCACCATTCTCTGTCCCAGAAGTGTCTCATAGCACATGTGGTGTGGTCAGGAAGAAACTCATTTGGCTCAGGCTCACAAGGAGCGCCTTAGAAGCCCAGCTATCCCATCAGCTAGGGGTGGGTTTGGCAAGTCACACACCCTATCTGAGCACACGTCCCCTTGTTCTTACCACGGAGTGGTAACAGGGGCAACCTCAGCTCTCAAGGGCTTAAAGGACAGAACCTAAGAGATAAAAGATGGAAACCACTAGGTAAATTATAAAATACTAGGTAAGTATGAAACAAAATAATGCTTCTGTGTGTACAGGGATAGAAGCAAAGGACGCAAAATCATCCAAACCAGCAAGTAATTAAAAAACTATTCCCTCTGTTTGAAAGTTCAAGTGATTTCTTTTTGCAGCAATAAAAATAAAGCTCTTCCTGAAATGTAAACTCATCTTCTCAGTTTTTGTGGTCCTCAATATTCCCGATCTTAAAAGTCTTCCGAATCTTGTCCTTACTCTCTACAATCATCCTACCTCTGGCCTGAGCCTTGTGGGACTATCATACTTGGCCTAAGCTATGGTTCAGGGGTCCCCAGGGGATCCCCAAACTGATCCCTCCTGCCAACTCCACCCCAGTGATTCCTGCTTGGCTGACTGGCTTCCAAAACAACCGGTGCAAAGCGTGTCTAGATGGCTCTTTGGAAATACAAGGGAGGGGGCCCTTCCAAGAGAGTGGGCCCAGCACTGGCTACCCTGCCCTTCACACTCCTCTCTCGCTGTAGGGATGTAGAGGCCTAATGATTGAGGTGACTAGAAAAGCAAGATGTCATGGAGCCCCAGTCCAGCCCCAGCTGCAGCCCAGCAGGGCCCAAAGTCAAGGCCCAGTGGGTGCTCACAGTGTGGTGCTGCTGCCTGGAGCATGGGGTGGGCTGGAAGGCACATCTGGTCACAGGGGTGTCATAACAGAACATATGCTGGTGACTGAGTAGACATTTACGGAGCCATTTCAGTACTCAGAACGCAGAGTTAGTGGTGCCAGTAACGCAAAGTGCTCAGAGTACACAGAGGGACGGCAGAAGTGCACAAGAGAGAAGCAGTTCCATCTAAGGGTTTGGAGAGAGAAGACTTACTCTACCTGAGGACATTCAGGGGAGACGTAAGCAGAGCAGACTGGACTCTGTGATGGGCTTCAGTGGGCCATGATACAATAGCAGTTGTGGCTGGTAGAAGAGCCACAAACACCAGGCTTAGCCCAGAGACTCCAGAGGCTTTGAGAGCAGCCTACGGCCCAGGCCTTGCTGAACATAGACCAGGGAGATGCTGCTGCTCGTTAGTGGTGATCATAATAGGAGAGCACATGGCTGGGGTTTTCTCTAGGAGGCTCTGGCCAGGCTGATGGGGCAATGCAGACAAGAGACTCTGACACTCAGCAAGTTCTCATCCTGGCCCAAGTCCCTGCAGCACCTTGGCTCCCACCAGCACTCATCCATGGCCTGACAGGCTGCCTGCCCCGCAGCCTGAGCAGAATCAGTTCAGAGTGCCAACTGCCTTGGGTGTGGCTGCCCTGTCTGCAGGCAAGGGCCAGTGACTCATCAGATCACCATCAAGGCCGTGCAGGGCTGAGGCCGGGGCTGGGCAGGTGACTGTGAGACAGAGAAAGCGCACAGAGCCTGCTCAACTCTGCAGCACACACCCGACACTCCTGTAGGCTCTGCCACAACCAAGGCCTTTCTGGGCTGCAGCTCCGCCTCCCAAATCCTAGGGATTCTTCCAGCACAGGGCAGCGGAGAAGCAGCTCCAGAAACCAGCCCTTGGATTCCTCCCTGCCTCAGCTTCCATTTGGAGCTTCCAGCCTGTCACCTATCCATATCCTACTCACTTCCCGAAAAGAAAGGAGGGCCCAGGACCCAGACACAGAAGGCTTCACAAGGCAGGTCAGGGGGCCTCTCTCCACTTGGTGGCCAAGGGATTAGACCAGAAAAATCTCTGGGGCTTCTGTAAGTGGAGCAGTAATGGCAGAGCCACAGTCATCTTTCCCCTATGTATTTGCACATTCAGAGACTAACAAGGAAGAGCTGGAGCTGGAGCTGGAGCTGGAGCTGGAGCTGGAGCTGGAGCTGGAGCTGGGAGTGAGACCTGGGATAGGAGGACTGAAGTGGAGTGTGAGAGCGAACAGCTGGGAGGTAGAGGTGCTGCTGGGGGAAGAAGTGCTGTTTCTCATTAGGCATGTACAGTGGGTCAGGCACAGTGCCAGATGCTTTATATGTAAAACCATCTTTGGGCACAAGAACCCTGAGAGATAATCATTTCTAACTGATTGTTACAAATGAGGAAACTGAGGTACAGAGAGGTTAAGTAGGTGGTTCAAAATCACACAGCCAGCATTGGTAAATCTAGGGCACACACCTCGGTCTGTCACCTCCGAAGACCCAGTTCTTTTTTTCCCAGGATCCTCTCTGAACATGCCCTAGAATCTGAGTGGAAGTTGCATTTGATCCCAGACAAAGCTATGGGCTGACAGGACCCTGAGGTTGAGTCTCAGCCTGTGTCTGTAAGTCTTCAGGGGGCTGACAAAGAGCACGGCTGACGGGGTGGGGGAGGCGCCCAGAGGACAGTGTCAGGAGACAGAGTTGGGATGTGGCCCAGCACAGTGCAAGTCTAGTGCTGACAGCATCCTTTCAGCATGAGGCTGGGTCACTGCTACTATTCATCACCTTCCCTCCCTGCTGGATGCTGCCCCACCCACCCCACCCAGAGAGACCAGACCTGCAGCCCTGAGAGCTCTGGAGGGCCCAGGAGCCCTAAGTGCACACCCCGGCCTCACCCTTCACTGGCTAGCTAGCTACTCCCTAACTCAGCCAGGCCCTTCTTTCTGGGCCTCCTGCCCAGCCCCTCTGCTGCCTGTCTGCTCCCTCTGCCAACCCTGCCCTTCCAGGGCAGACCAGGTGCATATCCATTCAGAGCACACAGGCCAGGCCTCTGGCCCTGGTCTGCTGGAATATGGTTTCCATGGTCACATGCTCTGATCCTCCAGTTGAAGTGTTTACAAAGGGCTGGGGAAGAGATCTGCTAGAAGAATCTCTAAAAGAGAAAATAGGTAGAACTCTTAAAGACACAGGTATAGACAAAGACCTTATGAACAAAACCCTGATCCCATGGGAAATGTTCCAAAATATCCACAACTGGGATCTCATCTTATTAAAAAGCTTTCTCACTGAATCACTATAGCAGTTTTGGAAGTGTGACCATTTTCGCTATGCTGGTTCTTCCTACCTGGGAACAAGGGATGTCTTTCCTTCCCTTTTTTCTGTGCAGGGAATCAAATTCAGGATCTTGTGCTTGTTAGACAGGTACACTACCACTGACCTACATCTCTGGCCTCTGTCTTTCCATTTCCTGATATCCTCTTCAGTCTCTCTATTTTTTTTCAGAGTGCTGTAGATTTCAAAGTAGTCTTTTATCTTCTTCATTTGATATATTCCTAGATATTTCATTTTTTAGATGCTATTGTGAAAGGAATTGTTCCCCCAATTTCTCTCTCATTGAGTCTGTTTGTATATACAAAGGCTATTGATTTTTGAGTGTTGACCTTGTATCTGGCTATTCTACTGAATCTGGCAGTTAAATCTAGCAGTCTTTTGGAGAGTTTCTGGGGTTTTTTATGTAGAGTTTCATGTCATTAGCAAATAATGACAGTTTAGTTTTTCCCTTTCCTATCTTTATTCCTTTTATTTCTTGTCTAATTTCTATAGTTATTGTTTCCAGAACTATATTAACAAGAGTGGTGATAGTGAACATCCTCATCTTGTTCCTGACTTTACTGTGAAACTTTTAGTTTTTTACCATATATTGGTTTTGGTTTTTCATAGATAGCTTTGGCTCTTGGTTTTTCACAGATAGCTTTCAGGAGGTTAAGTTAAAGACCCTCTACTCCAATTTTTTGTAGGGTTTTTTTTTTATCATGAATAGATGTTGGTTTTGTGGAACACTTTTTCGGCATCTATTGAGATGATCATATACTTTTTGTCCTTGACTCTGTTCATAACAGTATATTTCACAGAATAGAGAAAAAAAGTCCAAAACTTCATTTGGAACCAGAAGAAATCTAGAATAGCAGAAGCAATTCTAAGCAAGAAAGACATGGCAGAGGGTATCACAATCCCCAACTCAAATTACACTACAAAGCCACTGTGAGAAAAACAGCATGGTACTGCCAAAGAAACAGACTCAAGGGTCAACAAAACAGACTAAAAGATGCAGAAACAACTCCAGACATACTAAGTCACTTCATCTTTGACAAAGAAGCCAAATACCTTCACTGGAGGAAAGATAGTCTCTTTAATAAATGGTGCTGGAAAAAATGGGTTTCAACCTGCTAAAGATTAAAATTAGACCTATATCTTTCACCGTACAGTAAAAATTGGAGTAAAATTGGAGTAGATCAAAGATCTAAACATTAAAACAGAAACACTAGCCAGGTGTGGTGAATCACACCTGTAATCCCAGCACTTGGGAGCCAGAGGCAGGAGGATTGCTGAGTTTGAGGCTTGCCTAAGCTACATAGTGAGCTCAGGGCCAACCTGAACTACAAAACAAGACCCTGTTTAAAAAAAAAAAAAAAACAGAAACATTAAAAGCGCTAGAAGATAGGTCAAGTAGAACTCTTGAAGACACTGGCATAAAGAGATTATATGAACAAAATCTTAGGAGCATGGAAACTAGCACAAAGAATTAACAACTAAGATCTCATCTTATTAAAAAGCTTCTGCAGAGCAAGAGAAATCACCAAGAGAGCAAAAAGACAACCTACAATTTAGGGGGAAAAATTACCAGCTGTTCCTTAGACAAATGACTACTATCTAGAATATATAAAGAACTTTGAAAAAGCAGGACACCCCCCCAATTTAAAGACCTTATTTAAAATGGGTATCTGAAATGAAGAGACATTTCTCAATTGAAGAAACAGAAGCAGCAAATAGATGTATGAAAAAGTGTTCAACATCACGGGTCATTTGAGAGATGTAGATGAAAACAACACTGAAATTCCATTTCCCTCCAGAAAGAATGGCTGCTCTCAAGAAACCAACCAATAACAAATGCTGCCAGGGATGTGGAGAGAAAGGAGCTCTTCTCCACTGTTAGTGAGAGTGAAAATTGGTGCAACCACTGTGGAAATCACTGTGGAGATTCTTTGAGGAATCTAAGATTAGAGTTTCCATTTGACCTTGCTATTTCTCTTGTTCCTAAAACAATTAAAAAATTGTAACACATTGACATAGTGCACTGTGTTTATAGCAGCATGGTTGTAATAGCTAACTCTTGGAAACATCTCAAAAGCCCATCAACAAGTGAGCAGATAAAGAAGTAGTTTAAAAAATAAAATAAAATGGAGTACTACTTAGCCATAAGAAGGATAAGCTTGAGACATTTCTAAGTAAACAGACACAAGTTGAGACTATACTCTTAAATGAAATAAATCAGACGCACATGTTTAAATATCACGTTGTTTCTCTGGTGTGAGAAACTAAAAGTGTAAACAAGGACCAGAATTTATAATAGATATTATAAAATAGGAAGAAAGTATTTAAATGGGAAGGGGAACTGAGGAGGGAGGAAGGAAGTGAAAAGGAAAAAAATGAGAAAGGAAGGGAAAATGGAAACAAACTTTTTGTAAATAAGGAGAAGATGGCATGAAGGGAAAGGAGGGGAATGGGGAAAAAAGAAGAATCAAGAAATATTATGCACAGGTATATTCTTTGTGATAATGTGATCATTTTCTATATCTAAAATGTACCAATAAACTAATTTAATTTTTTTAAAAGGGCAGAGTGTCTCCTGCTGTCCATCCCTCGCCCTGTCTACAGCTGGGAGCTTCTGTGCGTGCATTGTGCATTGGGCAGGGTGACCTACAGTTTCCCCAGGAGTCAGGTCTGAGTCTGGTGCACTCAGGGGAAGGTAGCCTGCGAGCAGCCGAGGTCCAGGATCTGAAAGGAGGCCCTCCCTCGTTTCTATGAGGCATTCTGGGTCCTGTGAAATGATGTCCTAGATTGGGCTCCCCTGGAATATCCAGGATAGGGGCCAGGACTGAACAAACTGTGGATTCCTAACATAAATACCCCCTGGGAAGGCAGGAAGGCAGGTTCCCTGTACTCTCATGGACTCCCAGAGAGATCAGCTGGGGGTTTTGCACATGTTTCTGAGGGAGTCTGTACTTGTGAAAATCGGCCTTTAAAGGTGAAAGCTTGGCCACCCAGGCTCAGGAGCCCTTGGAAAGGGCTTCAGTTTGCCTTGCTCCAGAATACAAGATGGTTCAGTTCAGCCAAACAAACATTTACTGGGCACCTGATACATGCCAGTAACATGGACCGGGAGGAAGCAGAAACAAGGAGCACACACCCCTCCCTTCAGGCTGCTGCACTCATAAACATGTGTGTATGATGAAGGGGGGGGCTTACATATTGGAGGTGCAAGGTTTTAAGGGCCCTGAGAAGGACATTGATTCTGGTTCTGGGTTTTTCTACAGAGGACAGTATCACTGAAAGGTCTGTGGGAGGGTCTCATCATTCTCCTGATTGAGGCCCTTCGTTGTCTTCTTCTGAAATAAAATTCAAATCCCAGACATATGCTGAGGAAGCCTAGCAGGTTCCTAGACTGTACAGTGTCCTTAAGCAATACGTGGCTACCGAGCCCTCGAATTGGCCAGTGTACTTGAGAAACTTAAGAGTTTAATTTCATGTGACTGTGACTGGTTTAAGCAGCCACCACAGAGAGAAGGCTGTTATCATCACAGAAAGTGATGTCTGCCCATCTCGAGCTGGGGTTCAATAGTACGCCAGGCTAATGGCCTTTCTATTCATATTCCATTTGCCTGGAGCACCTATGCCCACTCAGCTGCCTCTCAAATGCCAGGTCTCCTTCTGGCCATTCTGCCAACCCTGGTTACAACTGCCTCTCTTTACCTTCTCCACCAGCCTCTCCTCAGTCTCCTCCACAACACTTATAGCCATTTACCATCTTTCTTGGCTCATGTACAAGTTTACCCATTGCCTGTTCCTTTAGAATGTAATCCCCAAAAGGGTAAGGTGTGGTCTTTATCGGTCACGGGCCGGCACAATGTCCATCTCAGTACATATTTAAGAGGTTGACTGAGCATGCACTCTGCAGAGCATCTGCCAACGGCACAAGAGTGGACATCGACATGGAATGATTGTCAAGGATTAACAGGGACACAGAATGGTAAGAGGGAACCTAAGAGGCTATTGAGAGATTGAGAAGAGCCAGGAAAGATTATAAGACTCCTGGGTTAGACAACTGTTGAGGATCCCACTGTCTGATCAAGGGTTCTCAGCTACAAAGGGCTGAGCCACACAGACCAGGTCCCATGGCCACTGTCCAGGAAGTTTGGGGTGGCTAAAGCAGAGGGAAGCTGGAGAGATGGCTGAGAAAGAGGACCACTGTGGCAAGCATAGTGTCCGAAAAGGTCTTAGTGCCTAGGGTAGCACCTGTCACATAGCAAATGCTCAGTAAATACTTGGTGAATATATAAATCCATGTTCCATACATCAATGAACATGAAGCCAAGGATATTTTACTGTCATGCAGAGCTGAGTGCTGAGGATTAAATCTGGGTAATAGTTAAGGCAGTAGGCTGCAGCAAGAGAATTAGAAACCCACTTTTACTTATTTCAATGCCTTGGAGGAGGAAAATTTACTCATGTTTCAGAATCAAGTAAAATTAGCTTTTTTTCAGGAAGCTTTCCCTGCACCACAACTTCATCCTCCAAACTCAAGTCACCCATATACATTAGAACTTTTCACTGTCTAAATGTAAAGTCTGTCAGTCACCTGAAAGGATGATTTCCAGTCCTCTGCTCATGTGACAGTGCCTCTTTGATGTTTCCTCCTTAGTTTAGCAATATTACCTTTTTTGGTTGGTTTCTGAGGCAGAGCCTCCAATGAGATGCGACTCAGGAAGGTCAAAGAGAGACAGAGATGGTGGGGGGAGCCAGGAATAGCTTTGACAGGCTTAAAACCACACACTTGAGTCCCAAACCAGCTCCTGGAGCTGAACACACCTCAGTTACCTGCCCCAGGCCTGTGCCTTGACGCCCCCACCCCTTCCCCTCTCCTAGGCCATCAGCAGGAGCTCGGCTCCTATCTAGGCTTCCCTGCTGAGTGAACCTTCCCCAGTGTGTCTCTTCTTTGCAAAGCCACGGCTCACAGCACGGCCGTGAGAGGACCAGGTGAAGTGACGTGTGCAGAGTAGACGCAGGCGCACAGCAGTGGCTCAGCCAGCGGGTCATCAGCATCTTCTGGCCACTCTTAAGGCCCCCGTTTCTTTGCTCTTACAGGAAGAGAAACGAAGAAAATGCCATCCAGAGGGGATCTGACTCAAGACCCTCTCGCTCTATAAACACCATAAGTGCCATCAGGATGGGGGACGGGTTGAGTGTGCATGAGGCACATCAGCACTGAGCCTTCCTTTTCTAGATTTGGAGCCAGGGACAGACTCTCAGGGGGACATCATGAAGCAAGTTAGGGAGGGGGCTGGAGCCCAGCTGCCTGACTTCTGTGTCACGTGACGGCCCTGGATGCTGCTGAGAGATGGGTCCATGGAAGGGCCTGCTCCTGCCACTCATCACAGAGGAGTCATGACAGAGTGGCCTGGCACCACCATTGAGGCCGTGGCCCAGCTCCCTGTGTCTGGCCTTGTCTCTGCCAGTCACCAGCGGGGCCTCACTGAGCCTTAGTTTCATCTGAAGACAGAGGATAATGGTGCTGGTGCCCCCCACAGGGCCACTGTGAGGAGCCAGAGCCATAGTCAAAGGGCTCAACACCATGTCTGATTGGCAAACGCGGTGCCTATAGAAATCATCAAATGCTGGCTGCCACTATCAGTAAGTCAATAACACTATCAGTACCAAAGTAACAACAGTAATCAAAAACCTGAACTTTATACCTGGAAACAGTTTTAAAGAGAATCCATTCCAGCTCCTAAGGAGCGCTTTGTATAGGGGACATGGGTTGCTCCAACCACTTCCTTCTGAGCCCTTCAAAGTCCTAGAAGGCAGCAAAATTATCATCATTTAAAGATGTAATTAAGGCTTAGTATGGCTGGCATATTAAGCTTCAGATAGGCTGAATGTGTGATACAATGGAATTGCATTTTTATATGTTGTCATGTGTACTTTACAGCACACCCAGCCCTTATATGACCAGTGTGCACTGAACTTTAATGCCCATTTTATAGGACTTTTATACAGGAGGCTGGACAATGTGGAGTGAGCCCAGGAACAGCAGTTGCTGGGCCTGTTTAAACGAGAGGCTCTTTCAGGGGTGGTGGGGGCCTTGCAGGCAGCTGTGACCTCCCCTCTGCAGAGTGTGACCCAGGGCAGGTGACCTCCCAGGCTCTGTCCAGTCCTGGCACTTTGCAGCTGCAAGCAGAATCCAACAATACTGATGAAGAAGGGTCTCAGGTGCTCGACTCATGAGTCTAATTATGCTTTTGGTTACTTCTCTGATATACCTGTCACTTTTTGGGGACACAGTCCTCAATAATGAAACTACTTCTAGTGGAAACTACAGTTTGTTTTACAAATGCACTATTCAAGCAGCAGTCAGGAAGGCCTTCTGGGGGAAGTGGGATCCCTGTATACAATACCCACTTCTCCAGAAGTGAGTCAGTGACCTTCACAGAACTGCTGACATGATCTCTTGATTTATTTGTTCACTTATTTGTTATACTAGGGATTGAACTGGGGGCCTCAGATATGCTAGGCAAGGCCTCTACTGCTAAGCTACACACCCATCCCTTTGAAAAGTGTTATTTTGAAACAGGGTCTCCTGAAATTGCACAGTCCAGGCTTGAGCTCGCCGTTCTCCTGCCTCAGCCTCCTGAGTGGCTGGGATAGCAGCACACATCCCCCCATCTGGCTCAGTCCCCCGTACAGGGGCTCCCTTCCCCTGCAGGTTACCAGGCAAGCTGAAAGCGCTGTGCGTGAGCGGGGAGCAGCAACTACAAATGGCAGCACGAGTAACGGCCGCG
>PVIC010002315.1:30943-78949 GCA_004025085.1 Thryonomys swinderianus | reverse complement strand
CGGTGTTGATTGTTGGTGGGCGTGTCTCCACGCCCAGCATTATATGTGGTTACCGGGGATCGAACTCAGGTCCATGCGCTTGCGAGGCAGGCACCGGAACCACTGAGCTAACCCTCCGGCCCTTTAATTGATTCTTTATTGGTACATTTTATATACTTTCTCAGACAAAGGGCTACTATCTAGAATATATAAAGAGCTTAAAAAAATCAGTCCCCCCAAGTTTAAAGACCCAGCTCAAAAATGGGCATCTGAAATGAACAGACACTTCTCAGAAGAAGTAAAAGCAGCCAAAAGCATATGAGGAAATGTTCAACAGCACAGGTCACTCAAGAGATGCAGATGAAAACAACACTGAGATTTCATTTCACTCCACAAAGAATGGCTGCTATTGTGAAATTAATCCGCAATAAATGCTGATGAGGCTGCAGGGAGAAAGGGACCCTTCTCCACTCTTGGTGGGATTGTAGACTTGTACAGCTGTTGTGGAGATCAGGTTGGAGATTTCTCAGAAAACTAGGATTAGAGATCCCATTTTACCCTGCTATTCCCCTGCTAGGAATATACTTGAAGGAATTAAATGAATCATATTGTAAAGACATATGTGCACCCATGTTTCATAGCAGATCACTTTGTGATAGCCCAATGTTGGAAACAACTCGTACCTCATGTATTTTACTAAAAATTCCCCCCATTCACATGCTCCAAACAGAGTAGACATTCTTTTGAGCCGATAGGCCAAAAAGTTTGAAATGAGTGAAATTGAGGAATAGTATCATGTTGCTCATTTTAAACCTGTGCAACTTTTGTTTCTCTGTCTCAGGATTGTTTTTCTCAGGAAAATGTTTTCTTGCATCTTCTTCTGAAGCAGATTTAGGCAAGGGTGTTGCTAATATCAGACTTTTCATGGGGTCTCCTCTCGCTGATTCTGTCTGGTGAAGAAGGATTCTTTTTCTTGGACTCAGTGTTGCTAGAAAGAATTAGTTGCATTTTCTCCAGAGTTCATTGAGTTACTCATATTTCTCTTTTAAGAAGGCTTCTAATTGTCCGCAGGTGTTCAGCCTCCTGAAATTTCAATTTATCTTCAGCACAGCCAGCTTTTCAGTGTAAGCCATAAGGTTTGAACCAGACCGCCAACTCCTGCCTCAGAGAAGGCTGCTGTATATAATGTTAAGGCGGCATTGTCATGACTGTTATGTTGTCTCTTAGGCCAAGTATGTTTCTCAGCATTCCAAGGTTATGTGAATACACAGAAATAATTATTTTCAGATGTTGACATTGCACTCCACGATTTAGTAATATGAGAAAATACGGTTCAAAAGTCATTCATCTAAGGAGTAATACAGAATAAAGTCAGGCCAAGTTTGGTTTGCAGTCAGACATATGCTGTCATGTGGACATGTTGCAGTGACCGGGGTCTTAGTCCCAGTGTTTTCATTCAGGATGTAGACTGTGCTGTGGTCAGTTGGTGTGTTTCCTAGGACACAGTTATAGCCCAGAACCTTCCTTTGCAACTATTCAAATAGCTGCTTTTTTCCTCCTTACAGTACCAGGGATTAAACACAGGGCATTGAGCTACATAGCCCTTTTAAAAAAATATTTTGATTTTGAAGTAAAGTCTTACTCAGTTGCCTTGTCTGGTCTTGAACTTAGGATCCTCCAGCCTCAGCCTCCCAGAGTCTAGATAAGTAACCATTTCAAATCACTGAGCAAGAATCGTGATTCTTCATTCTTGTGGTCATTTAATGTATTCTGTTTTCAGGTTAATGCCAAAACTTTTAAAGTGAAATATTCACTTAATTTCAAAGCCCAAGTTTCCTTATAGTTGTCCATAAAATGACAGTGGGGCTACAACAGCTCTTAGCTTTGCAACCAATGAGATTAAAGCAATAAGAAGATGTAATTGTTGGCAGAGCCAAGCCTTTTGGAAATATAACTTGATTTTATATTTGTCTTCACACTAATATATGATGCAACATATGAATTTGACCTTACTTTGAGTCAACGTAGAAAAAAGGTGAAAATACATGAAGTTTAATTACATTCATAGGATTAATTCTTTTCATTCATGAAAGGGAAAATAATCATTATTCCTTAATATTTAAATGTTACAGTAATTTTTGAAGGAAATTAAATAAAACTAGTTTTTATGACTTAACCCACTTGAAAATACTCTGATGATTGGATGTTGCTGATTTCTAATCATGCAAGGTGTGATACTTTGATTTTAGAATATCTTTGGGCAAAGGAGGAGGTCTGTTAAGGTTTTACTTTCAAATCCATTTTTTCTTCATATTGTAGTCTTATAATGCATAATGCAAATATTTTCTAAATACAGGAAATTGATTGTATTGTTTAACTTTCTGTTTTGAATTATAAGTTTGAAAAGAAAAATGGGAGAACTTCCTCTGGTCCTACCCCAGAGACAGATTTTCCATGACAGGATAGTCTTAAACTTCAGGATATTGCGCAAGTTAGTCTGGAAAAAGTAGGTCCAGATAGCTAGCATCACCTCACAGTGCCTTTCCTAACAACTTGTTTTGTTGTTGTTGTTAATTTTGTTTGCCTTGCTAATTACACCAATGGTAGTTATCTGTGTCCTCCCATGTACTCTCCAAATCAACAATTTTGTTGATGGTATTCCTTCTGGTAGATTTTATTTGAGCACTTCACACACTTAAGAAAAACATTTAAAATTATTGTACCTGGTGTAAAATTCAAAGAAAGGCAGTTTGATTGTTGGAACTCTGATAAATAGTATTCCAGAAGCCTAGACAGATGTTTGAAAATGTTAACATGTTAAAGAAAGTGGAAAGTTACAGTGATATGCTCTGTGTAGGGCACCACTGGGCTTCTATGTTTTACATAGGGCAGTTAAGATTTAATTGTTTTAGTTTTAGCTTCCAAGAGACTTGAATTCAAAAATAATTTATAAGGGAAAAGAAACTGGTGAGAATAGCTGTATGATCCCACAGACAGCTTTGGGCTGGTTCCAGAGAAAAGTTTATTGGATAGAGATGAAAGGTCACAGTCTACTTAAGAAAACTTGCAATGGAAGTGGAAGGCAAGAACTGCTCTCTAAGCCCTTTTTGATTTTCTGTGATCTTTTAATGTAAGGATCCAGGCAGGACCATGTATGTATGTGTTTTCAGGTTACAGTGATCAAATTACCCAGGCCAGTCACTTTTCAAGAGTAGGGCTATTTCGCAAGAAGTCATCCCACTAACGAAACACTTGTCCAATGTGTGTGTGTTACAGCCAGCTGAGACAAAGGGTATCTAAGAACGCTCGGTTTACTTTGTGGTACAGTCTGGGGAACAACTAAGTTGTTTTCAACAGCTGGTTGTTTACAAGGATCCTTCTCATCCTTGTGACTTCTTTATACCCTTGAGAGAGAAGGATGCTATCTCAACAGTTGTGGAAGATGAGTTTTCTGCCTTTCCTGATCCTGGAATGTAGATGCTGGGGCTTTTCTATCAGACCCAATTTTCCTTTGAGGCTGGTATACATGCCGTTCTGGAAGAATAATTGAGCCCATCTAATCTTTGTTTAGAGCCAAAGGAAGGAGAAACTACCAGTTTTGTGAAATAGTTATTTCTGATATTTTTAGGAATAAAAATATATACTGTACTCATACAATTATTTACCAAAAATGGCTGTGATTCTTTGAAACATTCAACAAGAGGCTGAGTTCAAGTTCAAGGCTTTACAACCCAAGTGCTGTTATGCATGTACGTGGATAAATAAGTAATGCTGGCGAAATGTAAATAGAATATAATGGAGAAAAATAAAATGTGCAAATAATTTATAGTTGAGTGTCCTGGAACAGTTGGAATCTGTGGTATACTCTGAATTAAAAGATCATTTCCTGGATCAGAGGGAGCACTCCAAGACGTTTTCAGGGAGCACTCCAAGACGTTTTCAGGGAGCACTCCAAGACCTTTTCAGGGAGCACTCCAAGACATTTTCAGGGAGCACTCCAAGACGTTTTCAGGGAGTAGACAGAACCTGAAGGGGCGTGGAGTCTGGCAGGTGAGGACTGAGGCGTGATATAAAGCAAGATCTTTAGGGCAGGAAGAATGAAAAATACGGCATTGAAGCTAATGGCTTATTTTTGTCATGAGTCAACAAAATGCACTGGATTCAGGTACTTGGCTAAAATAAACATTTTTATTTGCACTATTGAATCTTCATGATAAACCCCAAAGGTAGGGAGTTATGGAAAAAGACTACAGGATATCGTTCAGTTAGTACATGCAGAAGTAGAACTTGAAATCAGAGATGGTGGACATGACCACCAACCGCTCTTTCCTAATGTTGGTGCCAAGCAGACAGGTGGACATTTCATCCTGTACGTTGTGGTTACTCAAGTTTTTGATCAGGATAAGTAAGATGTCCCTCCCAGTAGTTCTTTCTGCCTCCTGTTGTCTTTCTTTTGTTGTAGACCTCATGTTCCTACCCTGTCTTCAAACTACAGAGAGAAATCTTTAGGAATTACAGATCTGATCCTGTATTATGTTTGTTCTCAGTCCCATGGTGCCCCCAGGCCTGCTGCGTGTACTGGTGCATGGTCCCATCCTGAACAAGGTCTTGTCTATTTGTGTAGCTCCATCAAAACCACTTTCCATTCTCAGAAACCTCCCGGTCTGTTATTCCTCTCCTTTGACCAGATTGGTGTCTCTTTCCTAGCCTGGAGCCCCTGTTCTGCTTTATTGTTCTCATTCAGAAAGGTTGAGAATTTGTCTCCAGACATGGAGTTCTACCCCAAAGTGGAATTCAGTCATTGACACTACTTTTTCAAGCAACTTTTTTAAACTTCTTCTCTGCAACATATACTTACAATGTGACTGTCTCAACAAAACAAGGACTATGAAAAATAAAAATAAAGGGCAGAAATAGGCCAATTCTTTAGAATTTATGTTCATAAACTTTTTTAAAGCAAGCGTTTAATGGACTATGGCACAGGGTATGTGTGAAAACTAACTTGTCCTCCTGAGGATGTTGGAGGAAAACTGGTTGACAGGCTACATAGACTGAGTTATTCTTAAATATGGGTCTTGTTGAAGGATCTTTGTGTGTGGTAAACTTGAACATCTAATTCCGGCCCCTAATTCCTAAGTTCTTGATGATGAGCTTACAGACAGAAAATGAGTCAAGACTCCCACATTGAAGTGCCTTTTCATAGTTGCATTGAGTTGCATAAAGATAGTATTTCTGTGTGATTTATTCATGTTTGATTCATTTTCCCTGCACATTGCTAAGTTTTATTTCTTCCTGCAAGAAGATACATTGAAATTGTTTTGATGGGTTTTTAATGTAAATATAACATTGGAGAGAAAAATGTGAGCTATGTCCCTTAGGCTACAGATGTTGCTAAACTGTATTGCTACTGTGTTGTAGTGTTCACTCCTAACTTGGCTATAGAACTTGAGTACCTGCCTGCGTATGAGGAAAGAAAAGATGAGCTTAGTTATACTAGGACTACTTGATAACAATAAGTTACTTATGTGAATATCTCACTATCTTTAGTAATGAATAATGACTGTGAGTGTGATTAGGTGTAGAGATAAAATGAGAAAATCTGAGAGAATTATATGCAAACCCAAAGTTTCATTAGTAATTGTTTTCTTCTTCTGTGTCCTTTTTTTATGAGTTGCTCATGAAGAATATCTTCTGTTCCTGTGTATATATTAAACATATGTGATTAGTTCTTTTTTAACTCATGGAAATAATGTTGAAAACTATGAAGAAACACATTAGCAAAAATCAGAAATTAAATATGGGAATCATAAAAATCCCTACTCCCTGGTGGTGCATGGGAGGCAGAGGCAGGGAATCACAAGTTTTAGCCCAGCCTGGGCAATTCTGTGACTTAGTAAGACCCTGTCTCAATATTAAAAATATGAACAGGGATGTAGCTCTAACTTAGTGTGAAGGCACTGGATTCAATTCCCAGTACAGCAAAGAGGAAGAAACAAAGCAAGGGAAAAAAAAATCTTTTTAAAAAGAAAAATGCATATTAATTGTTGGCCTGCTCTTTTTATTCAGCAAGTTTCCTTATGCGACACGACTCCTTTGGCTCTCAGAAGATTTGCCAAATGGTGCAAAACTCTCCCCACTCGCTTGGATTTACACAATCACAGGGAAAGATCAGCAACTTGTTTATGTGCTGGGCTGACCTCCATTTCAAGGCAGGCCCTTTTGCTTCGCTTCTGAGGGCTAAGTGTGAAGGGAAAGGAAGGACTTCACAGGGCGGTTTTATGTAGCAGAACATTGAAAACACTAGAACTTTCCATCTGCCAGGCACATGTTCTTTGCCTGGGGGGTGTCGTTCTGGGGATGAGTTTCCAAAAATGATAAAGCAATTCTTTTTCTTCCCATTATATAATACAGGAGCAATTATTTATCAAGTACCTATTAATACAAAGTACCTGTTGCTGAATATTCCTGTTCTTTCCTTTCCCTTTTCCCCTAGGACCAACCAGGAGAGTCATCATAAACATTAGGCTTCTGAGTACAGTAGATCTGTCTTATCTCTAATTTCTTCCCATCTAGCCTACTTTGCAATTCTGGCATTGAGTGTACATGAACAAAAGAATAGCAAGGTGTTTTAAACTCAAACTCAGCAAAAAAGCAAAGCCAAAACACAACAAACAGTGGCCCTGTTGGTTTTTATCAACCCTTTTACATTCTGAGAAGTAGAGTCAATCCTACCATTTTTTTTCTAACCTGAACTCCATTGCCTCGACCCCCTGCTCACTGTTTTCTGGGTTTAGCAGCTGGTGTGAGGAAGCCATTGATGTGATGGGAAATGATTAATCTTTTCAAGCTCAGAAATTAGCTTGCAAGTTTTGGAAATTAGAAATTGAAAAGCATTACTTCTCTCTGATCAGGAGAATTCAAGCCTCAGCCTCATTTTTAGTGAGGGGCAGGCTGCAGAAGAAAAACACAGAAAGGTGAACGAAAACCAAACTTGATTTCACAAATCAAAGGCCAGGGTGAGAGAGCCTGAGTTGGCCTGCCTCTGAAGTGATCAGAAGCCACTGGAGCAGTCGAAGCAGGAAGTACTTCCAGTGAACATTGGGTGTAACCAACATATACCAGTTTGTGTTCTGTTAAGGAATCCAGACTCCAGGTGTGAGGCCATGGAGATCTGTATATTTTTCACTAAGGACAGTGATGGCGAAGCTTACGGTGGATTCACTGATAAACAGCCAGCTGCAGCATACATGCTATAGCTTTGCCACCACTGCACCAGCAAATCTCTAATGTTAAGCCAGAGAAAACACCTCATACTCTAGCCCGCTGTCAGCAAACCCATACCCTGCTGCTGCTAGTTGAAAAACTCCAAAAGCAAATAGAGCTGGCAGAAATTGCATGAGTACGTGGGCTACAGAAAAAAATGGGTAAGTTTCAGGACACAATTTTGGTGGGGATCCATGTTATACTGCTTAAGCTGGAACTAGTGGAAATCTAGAGGTTAAGCCTGGCATAAAGTTCTTACACAGGAACAAGTGCTAACAGCTGAGGCTAGGTGCTTTTTCCTGGAAATATTGTATCATGTAAGAGCAACTGACTGTGTGTGTACCTTGGGAAAAAATATTTCTTATAGGACTGTACAGGTCTGTGAAATCCTTTTTTCTTTCTTTCTTTTTTTTTTTTTTTTTTGGGTTTACCATACAAATAACTGTAAGGCTTCTCCACACCCTTTCTTCAGGCTGAAAAGCATTTCCCAAAGACTTGCAGTGGATCCCAGTGGTTGCAGATTATAGTCAAATGTGTGCATAAACATATGCAGTGGAGGGAGTCTTATAAATATGGACGGTGGTGTCTCTCATGGAGACAGCCATCGGAGGCATCAGGGGATCAGCATGAAACTGTGTGAAAGCGAACTGGACTTTTAGAAGGACCAAGACAACATGGCAACGTGGCTTTACCTTTTGTTTCTCCTGACAGCACAAATGCCTTCCTCACTGTGTCTCTCACCCTCTCTTCCCAGTGATCTTTGTATCCCCAGTCCTTGGAGAGCAGAGCCTCTGCCCCGTGCTCAGTTTTTCCTTCCTGGAGGTATAAATAGACTGATGACGCCCTTTGCTCTCTGCAGTCTGTGCATCATTCATATTGTGCATCTCCTTTCTAGGTCACAAAGCTTAAAAAAAAAAAAAAAAAGATCAGCATTAGCAGCATGTGAGAAGTGCACGTGACTCTCGCCTCTCACCTCAGAGCCGTGACTGTGAGGACATCCAGACAGCAGTGCACAGAAACATGACATGCGGGCAGTGCGGGAACACCAGAGAGAAAACAGCCATTCTTACCCAATAACTTAAAAATAGCATCGTCTGAGTATTTGTTTTTTTCCTCCACCCTTTCTCCCCACATGCCTGAAATGAAGCCCTTCCCATCCACAGCATGGCTGGGAATTTGTGTTTTGCGAGAATCTGAAGAGTCTGCTTCTACCACTGCTGTGGCCTCTTCCCTTGGTTCAATTGAGTTAGCTTGAGACAGGAGAAAATGTCATTTCCTTGATCCTCTTTTCCTTTCCAGTAAGATAAAAATGGTTCTGCTTTCAGGCAGTCATTTATCATCGCATGGCTACTGTGTGAGAAGCAGTGTGTTGGGTGTTTTGAGATTGGGAGAGGGAGAAAAATAATTTCTCCGCAGATTTTTCAAACAGTTTTTTTAATTCATTCCATCTTCCCTGACACTTCCTAAGAATGTTAATTCTTAGAGGACATCTCCATTTGGGGAAGGCACTGTTTCTGTCAGCTTTCTGTCACTATGACAAACAGCTGAGATAGTTGGTTTATGAAGCAAAAAAGGTTTATTTGGGCTCCCAGTTTGGGAGATTTGGGTCCATGGTTGGTCCTGTTGCTCTTAGGCCTTTGCTAAGGTAACACATCATTGGCAGCAGTGCATTATGGGGCAGCACTGCTCCCCTCATGGCTGAGGAGGAAAGGAGAGTGAGAAAGAGACTGACTCAAGTTACTTTCAAGGGTATTGGTCCAAAGGAATAAGGGCCTCCCTCCAGTTCCTCCCGATAGTGCCATCCTGTGGAACCGAATGGACAACATGGACTTTTTGGGGGATACTTGAGACCCAAACTGTTTATCTGGGAACAAGATCAGGCTATAACAGGGATAGTGCTCCAGGAGCCTTTTGAGTTTGCTCTGGGTCCCAGTGTGTGTGTCACTTCTTGGTCTGTCCTACTTCTTTGGGGGTGTGACTCTTTTGTTAGGCATTTACTGAGGGTCTCCTTATGTGCCAGGATGTAGCCTAAGTATTTGGAATACCCAGTAACAAATAGCTAAACCTCCTGTTCATTTTACAATTATGTTCTCCTAGATGATATGTCAGATGAAATAAATGCTATAAAAAAAAAGAGTAAAGCAGGGCCAAGGTTACCTAAGGGTAGCCTGGGAGAATATGTATTCTATAGGTTGGTGAGGGAAGATTCAGTCAATAACAGGGCAATTGTTTCTTATAGGGACAAAGACAAGAAAGAAAATAGGAGAAAGAGAGTGAGGCATGTGGATATCTGGGGGAAAAATGGATTCCAGGCAGAAACACAATAATCAAGGTGAATCTCATAGGCCAGGACAAAGCAGATGATGGGGGCAGGAGTGTTTTGACAAGAGGTAACTGAGGCAGCACCTGGGGACACCCCGTGTTGCCCTTGACCAACATGTGGCACTGCAGAGGAGCAGCAGGTCTGGTTCATCCTTGCGCAGACTGTATGTGGGCAGGGTTGGGTGTAGGATGTAAGTCTGCCTTTGCTGACTGCCCCGACGCAGGACAGTGATGGCCAGAAGGTGGCCGTGAAGGTGGTGGAGGGTATTCTAAAAGCAGAACCAACTGTGAGTGTGGTGCTGGAGATGGGGGGAGCTATGTGTTGGATTTTAACCTCATTGTCCTCTCCTACAGGTCCTAAAACCCCTGCAGTCTCTGAAGTAATGAGTGTTTTGTGATATGTCAGTGGATGACTAGTGGAGGGGACACTCCTTATCAGCCTCAAAGTAGAGACTAGTCACCAGAAAGACAGAAGCCGGGTCAGAAGGCTGCGACTTTCAGCCTTAGTTTCCAAGGAGAGGAGAAGGGTTGGGGGTTGAACAGATGACCCGTGGCCAAGCTTACACGCGTAATGCAGCCTCATGTGTACCGGAACGAACTGGGCTTGGACAGCATCCTGATAGTGTGATGGTGGGTACAGAACCTGTGTATCTTCTCTCGTTCCTCATGCTGTGAATCTCCCCGTCAGCTCTTCATTTCTGTCCTCTGCAGTATCCTTTATGATAAATGGGTAAACATTTGTAAAGTGAGTTCCATGAGCTACACTAGAAATTGAAGCCAAGGCAATCCTCACCCTTTGGGGTCTGATGCCGTCTTCTGGAGGACAGTGCTGTCCAGTAGAACTGAATTGGATTGGAGGAGACCTGGATGGTATCCGCTGGAGAATCTGGTGTCCTGAGTGTTGAGTGTCCCACGGGAGCAGGGGGAACACTGATTTTTCCTACATGCTGTTGTGTTCTGAAGGCCTGGAAGGACAGACCTGCCATGTCTTTAGATGGGAAGACATGGAGAGGAACCAATGGGCCACATATTAAAACCACTGTTAATATGAAGGCTTCCAGTTCTAGAAAACTGATGGCCATTCTTTCAAAGTGGACAGTAGGTTGTATTTAAGCAAAAACAGATAAAATTGGTGAGGACATGATTGTTATGGACCATAGTTTTGAAGTGAATACTTTCATTAAGTAACTTTTCAAAATAAAGTACTTGGGAGTCAAGACATTTTAACACTAAGTCTTGGTTGGTTTCCCCAACCTGAAAGGGTTCTATGCCTATTTTTCTTTTTCCTGAGGTAGGGTCTTGCTTCGTAGTTCAGGCTTACTCTGAGCTCACTGTGTATGTAGCCCAGGTAAGTCTCAAGCTCACAGCAATCCTCCTGCCTCTGCCTCCCAAGTGCTGGGATTACAGGTATGAGCCACCACACCCGGCACAGTGGTATGTGGTTATTGGGGATCAAACTCGGGACCTTGTACTTCCAAGGCAGGCACCGGAACCACTGAGCTAAATCCCTGGCCCTCCATGCCTTTTTATGAATGTGGATATAAGGGCAGGCTCTCAAGTAATTTCTAATGTTGTCAATACTGTTTCTCCACTTTATTGCCAGCATTTTTGTTTATAAAGAACAATCCTCATCCTCATTACATTTTTGAAAGACAAAAAGCATTATACAGATGCCTACTTCCATTCCTTTTAAAAAATTGCTCTTTGATAGCAAGATTCATTTGTTTTTCTCTAAATGGGATTTGTGTTTGTTCTCTGTTTCCTCCATTAAGTCTCATTATTTTTCATAACATATGTTTTTATATCACCTGGTTAGTTGCTAAGTGTGCTGCCCTTTATAGAAAGCAATGTTCTAGCTAAGTGTAGCAGCCTATGTAACTTAGCTGCTCCAATCTTGTTTTAGTAATGGGACATTCCAAACCTGATTAGTGAAAAGACTTCACATCTAAGACCTATATAGGAAGAAAAGGTAGAAACAGAACTGTACTATGCGTTTCCTTTTAAGGCGAGATAATCTTGAAGTGATTGAATTGACTTTAGTAGTTGTTTTAGAAAATAAAGTTGCCAAAGGCAAAATGCAGGTAGACATCTCAATATCACTTTCTCCTTTTCCAAACAAAATAATTTGTTTCACTCACAAGCATTCACATGACTAATTTTATTTAGCTACATGCTTTATATTAGTTTATGCCTTTAGCAGCTATAGGGTGCTTACATGAATCATCAAGGTGCCGAAGATTCTGAGTTTTATGTCAAGTACGAGGGACCCAGTAACGAATGAGTTGAGATCCAGTCTCTGCCATCCAGAGGCTGATATCTCAGGAATATGAATTAACCTTTTTTTTCTGCCTTTTGCATTCTGATTTTTAAGGAATGGCAAAGATGACAGCCCCTGTATTTTTCAGTCCTTTACACAACTGAGTAAAAATAATTTTGAATGTATTTCTATTGAGCCAGCTAGCCACCAGTATACTTTGAGTTGAGTTTGAAATAGAAGACTCCTTCAGTTTGAAGCTGCCTTTTATTTTTAGAAGGTGGAAGACATAATAACAGAAAAATAGCAGAATAACACAAAAGGTATCTGGATTGGATCCTTAAAATAGTAGATGGTCGTTTACTTCTTTCCCCCCAAGGGTACTGAAATTATGACCAGAGCATCACACATGTGAGGAAGCACTCCACCTCTGATCTACACCCAAACCCTTTTATTTTATTAAGAGATAGAATCTTGCTAAGTTGCTCAGGTCAGCCTAGACCTTACCACCCTCCTGCTTCAGCCTCTGGAATAGTTGGAATTACAGGCATGAATCACTGTGCCTAGCTACTCAGTATTTTAACATTTAAAAGGATGCTGTCCCAGAAGTTTTCTCGGAAATAGTTGTAGCTCTCTTCGAAGAATCACTTAAAATCTGGCTGTATGCTCGTCTATCGAAGATGTTTTATGGGTGTGTATTCAGGATGTTGGAGGGTTTACTCAGTGCATGAGAAAGGCCAGCTGACACTGAGAAGGTGTTCAAAGGCAGGACAGTTTAGCTGAGCTGTGTCAGAGCCGGGGATGCACAAGTGAGCAGCCCAGTTGCCTACACAAAGGTATTTCAGTTTTCCAAAGCTTTCTGTTTAAATGTAGTATTTGCCTGTTGCCTCGGTCCATTTCTTGTCACTGGAAAAAGAAAAAGTGAGCCAATACTCACAACTTAAAGGAGGAGAAGTTCATGTCGGTGAATGGTTTCAGTCCGTGTAAGCTGTGTTCAAGGCAGAAGCAGCAACCTGTGCCAAGAAGGAAGCGAGGGGGGGTGGGGAGCTGGGACCAAGAGCATACATGTCCAGGTCGCATATGTGAGACCCACCTGCTAAGAGCGTGATGAGTATAGCATCCGCTATGAACCTGTTGTTCCCAGGTTCGTGGGGAGTGCTGTACTCCTCACGCTGTTAGATGCATCAGCAGAAATTCTAGTACTGGGGAGTATGCCTTGATCACTTGAGAGAGGCCAGGGAGGGCAGAAGTCACGGCAGAGTATCATCAGATATTTGGAAGTACGCTTCCAGCTTGGGCAGAACACTCACACTGAGCATGCTTCTTTTTGTTGCGTTGCGTCTGCTTGGCCCCGTGGGCCCCCTGTCTGACCCCAGTGCTGCATTCCCGCGCGTGAGCAAAACGCGCAGCGCAGACATTGTTTCCTCTTGGAATGCTTCCCCGAGCGATGCTCTCCATGTTCCCACACCCAGGTCAGCACTCGTGCCGGGGAATCCTGACACTCCTGAGCACCCCTGGGACCCGTTCTCGGAAAGACAGACCCCACCATGCAAGGGCGGCAGGGGCCTCTTTCTGGTTCATCATTCTATCTCTTTCTGCCTAAGTTGGTGCCAGGAACAGGAACGTGGAGATTCAGACATGCCTGATCTGTAGGATGGCTGCACTAAAATAATTTTTTTAAAATTTAGACAATTGTTTCATTGTATAACTTTTCTTCTTTCTTGTTACTAGTATTAGACCCGAGGTCAACTCTGATACCTGCGTCTCCTGGTCATTGACTATTCATCTTGTTTTGACAATTTTCCCTTACGGTAACCTCTCAAAATGGTCATTCTCTTCTCATTGCCCTAATTAAGGTGCTCTCTTTCCTTTTCAGTCTGTCCAGAGAATAAGTTTGGGGAATGCTGGTTAAGCAATTAATAGTATAATTGCCACAGGAGGCGATGCAACTTTTAATGAAGGAGCATTAAACATTTCTCCAGGAGGAATGTAGGCTAAAGCGTTTCCCAGATCTGTTTGATGGGAGAGGCTGTTTCCCATTTCAGAGCATCTTCTGTGGTTAATGATCTGCAGAACCCACCTGGGGAAATGCTGTCTGCCATTGCAGAAGCACCACCCCCTCATCGCTGAGAGGGCTTCATCTGGCTTTAATTTCATGGCAGACACCCGCTATAGGCAGCAAAGACTGGGAAAGGAAGCAGCCAGCCCCCTGAAACCCAAGGACTTCTCCAGAATCTTGGAAATTTGCATCAGAATTCCTTGAGAGTAGATGAGGGCCCTGGGTAGTAAGGTATGTACCTCGTTCATCTACCAAAGATGCTGCTATTTTTTTCTCACTGTGCAGCACTCTGTGTGCTTTTCTTGCAGCTGCCTTGATAATATTTTAAATTTTTTTATTAGTGCATTTATGGCACATCCCAAATATATTCACTGTGGGTAGTTGGTCCATGTGCATAACACATTATTTCTTTCCACATTCCCTCCCCCCTCATCACTTAGCCCTCTTCCTATTTGCCAAAGATCTGTTCATTTCCTACTATCTTTTATTTTGCTCTTTGATTTATTTAGACTTTAGGATTCTCATCTAAGAGAAACCATATGATTTTTAGTCTTGTGTATCTGATCTATGTCATTTAACCTAGCGGACTCAAGATATATCCATTCTCCTTCCATTGATTCAAATTTACCCATTGATAAGATGTTTGGAACTTCATAGCTAAGGAAGTACTGTTAGTTATTGACTACTTGTGACACTACTTTGAATCAGGCCCAGGGATTTAAAAGCCAGCCTCGCAGAAGTTAGTGGCTAGCTTCTGGGCTTCCTTCCCCAGTTTTCTGATTTAGAGCTTTTGAATGACACACTTGTGATTATTTATACATCCACATGTCTGTCTTCATTCCTTTGGGGAGGGGAAGGTATACAGGTAGCAACAATAATAGAAAGAGAACCATCATATGTTAGAGTGCTTAAGAATTAAGTAAATTAAATCAGAGGCCAAAAGGGAAGCCTGCAAAATGGTAGATGCATTTTTCCCTTGTCCTGAAATATAAGTTGGGGTCATGTGCAGGGAATCAAGCTGTTGACACCCTCATTAGCCTGTTATACTTTTCTAGTGGCCCAGGACACAGATTTTTTAGGGTTGTCCTCGGCTCTCTTGCTCTTACAGGTAGCATTTGATTTGTCTGCAACTTTTATTCCATCTATTTTCAATATGTACAAAGTAGAAGTTAAAGCGATTATTGGCATCTTTTTTTTATAATTACCTGCTATTCTCTCACCCCTTTGAAGGAAAAGGATACTCTTTGACCATAGTTATCCCACCGTTCTAGCCACTTTCTGAAGCGGTTCTGGAAGATTTGAGTGAGTATCTTTAGTTATGCTGACCTGGCTGCCTCTGTGTCCCAAATCGATTCGGAATGTTTACTTTCATGGTCATTTTCACTGTGGGAAGAACCAGGAGCCACATTGTTGCAGGTCCAGTGAATGACATGCCTGAGCACACACTGTAATATTTTTATGAGACTGCTTTTCCCTTGGGTGGCACTTGTCAGTGGCATTTCCTGTATTTTTGATAACACCTCATAAAAACACCTGTGAAAATGACTTTTAGAACTACTTTAGAAAGTGGCAAGTATGCCGAGCTAAGTGCTCACACCAAGGGGTGCATTTCAGGCAGGACTCAAGGCAATGGGTCTTTTATTGTAGTAACTCTTTTCAATATAAACATTTGCGGTACGTGTCAGTCACTTCTTGTATTTAATGTTCTTGCTTTTTGCATCCTGCGCAGTTCTCATCCTGGTCTTGCTCATCGTCATCTGTTTCTTGATTATTGCAGCAGCCTTTTACAATTTTCCTGCTTCCTTCTCTGCCTCCTTTGAGTTTATTCACCTCATAGCAGAAGGACTGATCCTTTGAAAGTGACTCAGCTCAAGTCATTTCCTTGTACTCTTCCAGTGGCTCCACCTATGGTTCGGTACAAAACTCCCAGTTCTTGACACAGCCGCTGAGCTCAACCATGACTTGTCCACCTCCTTTATCTTTGCTCTCATCTCCCTCCGCTTTCCCCATTGTTCACTCTGTTCCCGACACATCGGTTCACTGCCTTGGCTGCAAGCTGCTAAACATATCCTTCTGGTTGTACATTTATGGCTTCCTTTAACTGGAACGCACTTCCTGTCAACGTCCAGGTAGTTCATTTTCTTTCATTACCTTTTGATCTCTCCTCTGATTTTCCCCATCAACAGTCTGCCCTATAATGTTGTGTTTAAAGCAGTGCACATATAGCCTCACCACTTTGACCTCTTTTTCTCCATTGTCTATGTTACTCCGACATTTTTTTTTTGTATTACTTTTTTTTGTCCAGCTAGAGTGTACACTCCATCAGAGAAAGACATTGTCTCATTTAGCGCTTGTAGGAGGGTGCCTGGCACACGCTAGGCATACAATATGTGCTTGCTTAATCAGAGATGCCTGAGTGCACCTCCTCATTCGTAGTACCATTCTCTATTCAGTAAGAAATAGCTGTTTTCAAGAAATCTCTGGCAGCCCTGCATATTTATGCTAGCACCAGTAAGCTTTCTAATTTTAAACACATAGGTCAACATCTCGATACTTGTGGCTTTCTTGTTTGCTTTGTGCTTCCAGAACAGGAGGGCAGGCGGGTATTTCATAATGTTGAATATGCCACGAAAAGGTTTCAGAAATTAAGAGTGAAACTCATTCAAATAACTCCCATTGAATCTGCCTTTGCAATTTTAGGGACTGTTGCCATTTATGAAAAACTTTCCTACATTAGGGCATCAAAGATCCCTGGAACATTTCATTGGGGCAGCATTTGCAGTGATAAAGCAACTGACATTTGACCACAAGAGATAATTTTCCTTCATGGAAATCACATAAAGGAAATTAGTAAACTTTTTGTAACACTCCAAAAATTCACTTCCTGTTTGAACATTTAGATCCAAGAGATATTGCCAGCTGTTAGATATTCATGGATGCAGAGCTTGGCAGTATTCTTGCGGCAGACAAATGTGGCATATTTTAGAAAAGGGGGAATTGGAGGCCTTTCCTGAGTTCTAACACAAGTAAGTTCCCTGAGTGACAGGTGTAAGTCATATAATTTAAATTGGCAAAATATTCAGAAGCAGATAGAATTTAATTTATTGATTTAATGACACTTGTGGTCAGACCCAGGTCTCGGGCATACTTTACCACTCATCTACATCCCTAATAAAACTTTACAACACTGAACTTGGCAGTATGTTGACTAAGAGTTTGCCTATATGACATCCCACCAAAGAAGAAAAAGTATGTAGATAAATTTGGAGAGAATTCAGTACAATAAATATTTCCACATTTGAGCCATAATATCTGTTTTTACATTGGCTTCTTAGGAAATTATGGCCTTAATGATGAAAAGATATATTTATTTGTGCCACAGGGTCAACTATGACTGATATTGAGAGATGGAGAGTAACATATCTAAACTGATTCATAATAACAGTTGGGAACCATTAGAGACACGACCAACTCAGGACAGTACTACAAATATATTGATAATAAAGACTCATCAAAAATTTTTGTAAAAAATCCAATTAACTATGTCTATGGGTAATGCTTTTAAACGTAACATCGCTGAACAAGTAATGATTTGATCAATTTATTAGAATAGAAATTTAGTAATCCTTTATACCTCCCTTTTGTAAGGAATAGTACTTAATCCATAGGTTAAAAAGAATAAATGTGTGGATTTTCTCACAAGAGTGAGACAGAGGGTTATGCTTCTGGATGGATTTGCTCACTGAGGAACATTCTGAGAATAACTTTTCTCTCAGACTAAAGTTGAGACGCTTTTGTCAACTAGACTTACTTTCTAATTTGTCTTTCCTTGGTCTGAATTATGCCAGAATCTCCTTCCCAGGAAATTCTTTTAATCCTCTTTTATACAAGAGTAATATATCAGTTCCTTCCCAGGGATGTGTCTATTTCTAACAAAACACAAAACAGAAAACAAATCTGGAAATTAACTTAGAGATAGAACTTCAAGGAAAATCTGAGAAAGGCTGCTGTATAGAGAAACAACTCTACTACAGGGAAGGGGTTTTATTTTCTAGTTCTAGGGATGGAATTTTTTTTTATTTATTTGGTGGTGCTGGGTATTGAACCCCAGGTTTTCGCACTGTACTAAACAGGGATTGAGGGAATATTTTCTATTTTTTATACATTTTGTTTCTAATATTAATATATCTACACAGGCTTTAGAGTTACATAGGTATCTTGGATTTCTGTAAGGCTCCTAACAGTGTGGTACTTCTCATCTTTGACTTATAGATTAAAAAAATGCACACATAAATTAAGACATATCCGTCCATACAAATATATAACACATAAAAGCATATACATATATGTACCCTAATTCATGCACCTTTTATTCTTTCAAGAAATATTTTTGCTATAGTTACAGATGCATACATTTTATATGCAAGATATTATATAATTTTATATTATGTAAGTGATTTATGATAGAATACAGGTTTCCTAAACTCTCAGCTGAACTGGTAGGAAAAGATATCATGTCTCTATTTAAAGTTATTATAAGGATTAACCTACTTCTGGTGAATTACAATTCAAAATATTTTCTTACCAGGGTTGTATCTGTTAAAAATAACTTTCAGTGTAATTAAATTTGTCATCAATGGTTTATGGCAATACTATAAATCTTTATTTGAAAAAGAAACCTCTAAAATATGACCTGATTAAGTTAATAAGCATGTCAGATAAATTACCATTTAGAAAACTTATTTCATTTCCCTAAAATTACTGCATCTTGAGCTGATCTTTTTTTTTTATTAGTTTTTGTAATGCTCTTTACATGCTGAGACAAGATTATTGTAGTGATTTCCTTAGAAGTGAACTTTGCTAACTACCAGAGATGATCTTTAGTATCTTTTCCTTCAGAAATATTTCCCGATTTCTTCAGCATTTTGGGAACTTGGATCTTTTACATGCTTGTGAGTTTTCACCTTTCTGTTTGTCTGTATCATCATGTGGACATATTTATTATTTGTAAGTCACTTAACTGTGCTTTTTGTCATGGAAGTACAGGGCTGTGCCTAGTGACCTAGCTCTGTGTTAGTGTTATTACTATGTTTTTTGAGAGTTATCAATTGCCTCATGTTTGTAGATTCTTCCTGATGTTTTCATTATTGTTTAATATAGCATTGCATTTGTTGTTACTACAATGATATTTTAGTTCAGAAACTTTATCCATTCCATGATTCCAGGGAAGATGGCTGGATTCAGTTCATCAGCCAATGTAGAGTCCCTGAACAGAAATGAAATTTTTGCAGGACACTTCTTTTCACAAACAGAAGTATTTGTGAACTGACTTTGATTCAACAGTTAGATTCAATATTGACCCAGTGGTGAAATTTGATCAGGTTCTTATTCAGTTCAGTCTGAAACCAGAATCATGGAGAAAATTGAGTTTGTGAACTGAGGTACCAGTATAGTACAGTATTTCCATTTTTAAAATAATGATCTTTTTACCCTGACTTTTTTGAGTGATCTTAGTATTAATTCCCAGAGAGCTATTTGGTAATAAATATGTAGTGCTTGGAAAACCTTTTTGTATATATTTAGGAGTGAGTTGGGTTATTGTGTAGGAGTGGCCTCTGGTTTGAGCACTTCCAACCTTCTCTCTAGAAACACAGGAAGATATATGTACAAAACACTGCAGTACAGATGATCAACCTGAATCTAGGAGATTTCACCACTGTATGTCAACACTCCTACACTGAGAACTGTATCAGCTCCTAACACCTCTATACTTGTGTAAATAGGAAGACAAGCTATGTTTTCTATCAGTCAGAGGCACAGACTCATTCCAGTAACAAGTAAGGCACAAGTTAAGAGTAGTGTCCATTATTGGCACCAACACAGCCTTTTAAAGACATACTGGTCTACCACTGCCTTCTGTAAGTGCTTGTGGGAAAATGTTTGGATTGAAACAATAATATGAGGACAAAAGAAGTAAATATGAGTAAATCTGCAGAGAAATATATTAAATATTTAAAACATAACAAAACTAGAGGTGATGATCCCCTGTTCACCCAGTTTTATGTTTCTTTGTACTTTTAAAAAAATATTTACACTAAATGGTAGTTATTTGTAATTTTGTGGCCTGGAGTAGATTTAAGTTGCTACTTGCCTATAGTTCTGGCATAAACAGGCTGAACCAGACCTGGCTCACAAAGGGAAATGTTAGCAATGTTTTTATGTTAGAAACACAAAAACAAAAAATTGTTACTTAAACAGAAGAATGGGGTCAGTCAATAAGAGCATCTCATTTTTTGACATCTATAATTTATTGTAAAATGTGCAACAGTCTTCTTATTTTATCAATATTATGCAATTCTGTTGTGACCAGACTGGACTAGTCATGCATTCTGACTCCTCTTACTGTACTGTTATAAACAGAAAATTATTCTGAGGGAAATCTTCAAAGATAGAAAATATACTAAGAGATACTTACACAGTAAAAAACTTTTTAAAAACTCTAACAAATTCCCATGCTTAATTTCTAATTTTAAAAAGCAACCTATACCTTGTGATGTATTTTGTTAAAAGTAATGAATTAAGAAATAGGAATACACAAAGAGGAAATGTATTTAACCAAGACTCTCTGTGTGACCACTGTGCAGTATCACACAGTAAGTTCTTTGTACTTTTGACTGTGTAAGTGTACATTTAAGCACATATGCTCAAAGGTTTTGCAGCATTAACTTGAAATATTAAAATGTCTGAATTTAAAATGGATTGGAAGAGAAAAGACTTGTGAGTTGTACTAGTTTCACAGTTTGTCACAGGTGCCCATTTATATATGGGGAACATTTTCTGATGCAAGCAGTTAGAGCATGAATGAAGGAAATCACTGGCAAATGTAACAGGGAGTTGAGGTACGAAGGGGAGGAGCAGATTGTTGCTCTTAAGTTCTGAAAGCTTTACTTCTCAGGCCCAGATGACACAGCTTTGCTTTTGGTGCTAAATTGCTTCTGCTGCCTCTTTTCCAGCCGCGCTGTGGGCACTGGTCCCCAGGACCAGTACTGCTAGCATTTCTGCAACCAAGAGGCTGGATGTTAGTGGTAGGCATCATCCTTGTCAGTGGTTCTCATTAGGCTTCTGTTACTGATGGCTTTGCCACAGCAGAAAAAAAAGCAAGCTTCTCTTTCACTGCCTTTGACTCTTTAACCAGTGCCTCCCTTCAGCAGAATCTGACAAGAAGCCAGGTGTGCGAGAACTAAGATGTTTCTCCTGCTTCCTGAGTACCAAAGAGATGGAAATGGAGCTGATAACCAGTATTCAGTCTGTCTGCCTTTGTGCTTTCATTTATTTTAGTAATCCGTGGCATGGTAAAAGTCACAAAGGGGATTGTTAGGTGAGTGACTGAAATGTGAGAAGCAGTGAAATGTAAAATACTTCCCTCCTTTCCTTATTTCTAGTTACTTTTATATAGAGATGTAAACCACAGAATGATAGACATATCTGGAAACGTTAGACTAAGATAATATTGCTTTTTACTTTCTTACCTGAATAACCTACATGTAGCTCATACCTCGTCCCAGTAAGTGAAAGATGAGGATGACAAAAGATTGAAAAAAAATTTTTCATATCCACCATTCCTATTAAATTGACCTTGTAGAATTTTTTTTTTTTTTTTTGTAGCCCAGGCAAACCTTGAACCCAGCAATCCTCCTGTCTCTGCCTCCTGAGTGTTGGCATTACAGGCGTGAGCCACCATGCCTAGCCCTTGTAGGAAATTTTAACATATTTTCACTTGGTTTACCAAAAGAAAAAAGATATATGAATCATATGAATTATAAATTTATAATTACTCTTATGTATTCAAAAAATGCTTTATTACTAATCTACCGCAGCTGTGTCTGGACAAAAATGCAGATATTATCAGACAATTTAAAAATAGCACTTAGACTGGGCATAAAAGGAATATTAGAGGCAGGAAGAGAGATGAAGTTCTTTTCTGGCCATCTCTTGGCTACACTTCATGCTGGGGACTGTCTGTGTATGGGTGTGCCAGTGCCACCAAAAAAGTGTCAGCATCAGTCTTGGGCCTTTCCCATAAATTCTAATTTTAGGTAGAAAATGTACTAAAGTTTTATCTTCATCAATAAGAACATCAAAATTTCCAAAGCAGCCTTAAATGGAGTCTTAACACAAATAAAAATTAGCCTACTAATTAGTGGTTTGATTAAGATGAGATTATTAGATCTCTTAACAGAATTGGATCTTGCAAAGATTTTTACACAGTTGTCAGGTGTGTTATACTCATTTTTAATTTTACTTTTTTTTTTTTTGAGACAGGGTCTTGCTTTTTAGTTCAGGCTGGCCCTGAGCTTACTTTGCAGCCCAGGCAAGCCTCGAACTCAGCATTTCTCCTGCCTCTGCCTCCTGAATGCTAGGATTACAGGCATGAGCCACCACACCTGCCTAATTTTAGTTTTTGTATTCATTTAAATATCATCTTTCCTTTTTCTATTGTAAATTTTGACTTATTTTTGCAAGGTAGGCACAGTGCCACTTGATCTAAATCCCAGGTCCTAATTTTATTTTTGAATGCTTGATAGCCATATAATAATTGTATTTCTTACATGATATACAAATACAAATCATTTCATCCTAAGAAAATATCATTTATATTATTATGCTGCTACTGTGTCTAATATCCACAGTTTCCTTTTGTTCCTGATTTACCTTAAATGTAACTTGAAATTTTCTTGCAATTTAGTATTCATTTAGTTAAAAAGTACTCAGTATCAATATTTTAGAAAAATAAAATCTACACTCTGATTACACTTGAATATTTTTAGCTGTATCACATTACTTCTATGTAAAAGTACAAATAGAGCTGCTGTTGCTTACAATGAGACTTTTTGTGAATAGAAGTGAAGATAGTTTTATAAGTCATTTAGAGTACTCTTTATCAGTGGCAGAGATTAAAACAAGTATGTAGTCTTTAAATTTGTGTTTTTTCATCTGTTAAATAAAAATAATTATCTTTTCCTTTCTTACCTCAGTGTGTCATTTTTTGTGTATTATGTTCCTAAATCATTTGTAGTTTAAATTTAAAACTCCACAGAATTGGCTTCTTATTCAATGCTCCATCAAATCTTGTCTTAGTGTTACATTCCTTATGTCCAAACCAATGATTCCTGAATGAGGAATCATTGAAAGCTATGGTACATGTATTAAGAGTATGTTATTAGGCTGTCACCATGATATATGCTGGATGTAATCAACTTAAAGGAGGAAAGCTTTATTCTGGTTCATGATTTCCAAGGGTTCAGTCCATGGTTAATTGGCTTCATTGGTTTTTGAACTTGGCAAAGCACAAACATTGCAGAGGAGCAAAACTGTTCACCTTGTAAATGCCTGGGAACAGAGCACTAGCCTTTTATCATAATCGCATGAGCCATTCCCTTCTACTAGGGCCCCCTCCTATGCTGTCATCAAATTAGGAATCCATTAGTGGATTGATCCACTGATGAAATTAAAGCCCTCATGACCCACTCACCTTCCAAAAGCCCATTGTACTGATTATTCCTACATTGGGAGTCAAGTCCACAACACATGAACCTTGGGAGAGATATCATATCTAAATAATGACAAAGAGGTTGTCTTTCATTTATTTCTCAGCAGTCTCTCTCCAGATCTATAGGGATGTACAGTTAAAAGTGAGAAAAAATCCCATACTTTCAGAGACAACTGACTTTATGCTTACTTTTTTTCATATTTGTTTCAGTGTTCTCCCAAGGTATTTTGAAATATTGTGCTCTCTATACATTTACTGAGTAAATATACATTTACTGGAGAAAAGCATGAAGCAGGGTGTAAAGAGCATAAAATATTATACTTAATCCTACCATGGAGGTCTGGGCATTGTTAATATTATGGCTTATATTACTGTTAATTTTTATTTATTTCCAGTGTGTGTGAGTGTATGTGTCTACGTGTTGGTAGACATGGTATATTTGTATGCACTTGTGTGTAATTCTTGTTGCATTTTTTGATGTTACAGAATGAAGACCATACTATATACTTTTTCTTACTAGTTGAGGCTTTCATTTAATTTGTTAATAAGATTTCTGATTTCTTTCTAGTTTAAGTAGCTAATGATATTTATTCATAAGCTATTCATGACATGCTGTTAGTTTGAGGACATAAGCATCATTCTGCTCTTGCCACTAGATGGCTCTTTCCTGGGAGGACTTTTACCCAAGAAGTGTGATCGTATTGTATTAATGATACTAAAATGATGAGAGATTTCCCTGGCTTCGTTAGTAGTGTATTAAATAGTGTATTACCTATGTGTTAAAAATACAAATATAATTCCATCTAATTCAATGAGTCTGAGCTACTTTAGTTTTTCACTGTACTCTAAGTTCAGTGTGTAAATGGGGGTCATGTATAATTAGAATGCAGTGTATTCACCTAACAAAATCCACTGCCAGTTATTACAGCAATATCATGGCTTTTCCTGTAGCCATGTTACTCAGTGGACTATCATTTTGTCTATTAATGAAGTATGCTTACAATGCTGTCTTGTTCATCCATAAAATATTATATTTGTGTAAGATTTTATTCTAGATAGTTGTGAAGGTGATATGTTTTACCCTGGGTTGAATCATTCTTTTCAAAGACTATATTTTTTGTATAGTCCTGTAAATTCATAGTAATTTTTATTACCAGAATGGAATGTGATGTTAGTTTTATTTTCCCTTGAATATTGACAAATAACTGAGATAGTATTACATGAAATGAGACCTGTACTGGTAAGCATTGATTTCTCGTGAGTGAGTAAGTGGTGGTCTTTGAAATGGCTCATACAGAGCTTCGCAGACACACCCAACTAGTTCCCATTAAACTGTGTCCCTTTGTTTCTGGAAACAAAATATTTGCATAAAATACTATGAATCACTATAGTATGAACCACTAAGTATAATACCATCTCAGTATTATGAACTAAGAAGCATTTAATATCTTATGAAAATAGAAAAGAATCCTGAAAAGTAAGCTTAGTCATTGTAAATAACTTCTGTATCACTTCTGTATTTTGGGTTCTTGCTACCTTATTTTATTTTTAGAAACTTGAAGTTACATTTTCTTATAAAAATCCTGAATGGTTTTTAGTTGAACAAACTACTTTCTGAGGATAAAAGTGAATAAAACTGAAAGTTTCTCTGCCTAGTTTCTCCTTTACATTCATATATCATCTTGTCCTTTCTTCAGTATATATGTTCCAAGGACAAAATAGCACTTGTTAGTTCACAGTGAGTTGCTAGATTACACATGCTCACAGCTCTGAAATGATACTAACTTTACACCAGTTCCTAAGCTATGTACTCTGTGTTATGGGATACTAAAGATCTTAGGTGCTCATTGAACTCATTAGAAAATAAAAGAGTTGAAAGTCCTGGGGATCTCACAGGGAGAGCAGATAGGACAAATGGTTCCTACTTCTTAGAACTTGAGAGACTATATTTAAAAGAATGTTCCAGAAGAAGGAAAGATTATAAATAATGTAAACTTGTGCCAAAAACATTACTCATTTTAGAGCTCCCTTTAATTTTTTTTTAATTAATAAGAAACCATGTTTAAGTGGAAGGAGTGTGGATAGTCTGCGGACAAGTGTGAAAAGCCTGCGAACTCAGTCAGCAGGTTAAAACCTGACCCTCTGGCCCATTTATTTTTCTCTCATCTGACTCTGAAAAAGTGTGTTCCCTGGAGATCTCTCCAAATAGTCCCTGGGAGTCCTGATGCTCCACCCTTTGTCCAGTACACTGATCCATGTTATGCAACATGGAAATTGTTCCCATTCCGAGTCCTGACAGTCAAACCCTTGGAAGACAAGCAAAGAAACAAGATACTTCTGCGAAGCCTAAGCGCTTTGCACTGACAGCTATGATCTGTGAATGAAACTATTTGTTGTTGTTGTTGTTGTTTTACAAACAAATACATTTTTTTTTTTTACTGTTTTGGGCACGGGATGCCACCTAGGGCCTCACCCATTCTGGGCATGCATTCTACTGCTGAGCTACATCCCCACCCTGAGTAATACATTAAAAAAATTAAATGTTACAAAGCAAATATACAAAGAATCCCCTACTAATTAAGAATTTTTGTCCAATGGAAAGCAACAATTCTTTTGTGTTTCAGCAAGATGAGGTTGTAGAGGAGAAAAAAAAATATGCCACTTGATGAACCGCCTAACAAAGGCAGTGAATTTTATTTTGTGATTAAAATTTGTCAGACTGAGTGTCCCTGAATAATGCTATGAATGGAAAATAATGCCTTATTTTCAGAGTACCTTGAAAGAAATTATTTTTAGACTGAAGTATGACTTATGGTACTTTACAGTGACTCATATGAGGACATTTTGTCTATTTTTGTGCTCTTTTAGGTCTACTAAAGTAGTGTAGTTGTTTCGGGCAAATCTAATGGGAATGCAGAGAGGACTCAAATCATTGATAACTGTTATGACTTGATTTTGGTTTTGTGTATTAGATGAAGTTTAAATTTGAAGCTAAATGTTTCCTCTTTTTCTCCTTACCCATCACTGCCTCTTCCAGTTACTAAAGGTATCTGCCTTCACAGATTTCTGGTTTGAGTGATACAGTGAGGCTCAGGGCTGTGCTTCGTATCTTGCGGTCATGAGGACAAGAAATAAAATGTCATTCAAAGTCAAATTGAGTATGAAATTTGTGGAAATCAGCAGAGGTTTTTATGAGCTTCTTTTGAGACTTCTTTGTTTTTCTGTGTCAGATGGGCATCCTTTTGTTAAATTTGCCATCCAAGGTTTTCCTCTGGTTGTTGAGCTGCTTGACTTATGTGTTATTTTAACAAACAGGATCTCTTATTCATACATGAACTGTCTGAGGGAGGTTCCTTAAGGAAGGAATCTTTAATTATGACATGAACTTAAAAGCTAGGTTGACCCAGTCACTTTTAGAGTAAGTGAGGACTCTCAGGCCTTTCATGTTTTGCATAACAGTTTCCTGTATTCTTGCCTGAGGCTCTTTCTGCTGCTTCACAGCCTAGACATTCAGCATGGAATGGTTTCCGAAAAATGACATTACTCTGATTATGTAAAAAGTATTTTTTAAAATCTCTCATTTAAATTTTTTTCTAAGGATGTGATAATCCTTTAAGAGTCTTGGGCATACATCTTCTGGTATCTTTTGTAAGACTTTGGTTTTTATTCCTAACATTGTTAAAATATTCACTTTACTCTGACCATTTGAGTTAACGAGTGGAATGTTGGTTAATAGAGAACAACATTTCTTGAAACACATATATTAATAGCAAGTCTTTTGTATGCAGCTTTGTGATTTTGCCCCTTCTGCTGAAGCAAAGTAAATAGTATTGTTTAGGTTTTAAAATAGCAACATTGTTCTACATGGATTGAAGTCACAACTTCAGGATGGCATTTATTTTTCCATCGGCAATTGATTTCTGAATATTCTTGTGTACTCTGAACTGTCTCAAAATCTTCCTTTTATTTTATCTATCTATCTATCTATCTATCTATCTATCTATCTATCTATCTATCTATCTATCTATCTATTTTGGAGACAGGGTCTCACTTTGTACTTCAGGCTGGCCCTGAGCTCACCATGTAGCCCAGGCAACCTGGAACTCAGCAATCCTCCTATCTCTGCCTCCCAAGTGCTGGGATTACAGGCATGAGACACGATGCCTGGCCCTTCCTTTAATTTTAATAACATCTCATATGTTCTATAGTATGTTTGGGATTTGTATCTGTTGTTCATCATCGTTAGTCTTTTTGTCTGGAAATTAGAATGGCAGATGCTTAGGGTCAGTTGTCTTGAGCATGTTACTCAGTCTTTCTGGACCTTTATTTTGTTACCTATTAAATATCCCCTCCCCACTAGTGTAGGACTCATAAAATTGATTAGAAAGACTAAATGAGTGATAAAGATAAATTGCCTGGCACGGCATCAGGATCCTAGTAAATTCTTTCTGATTGTGGTTATATAAAGATATAAATAGAAAAAAAAAGAAAGAGATACAGTGGCAGGTCCCATGAGAGAGGCCACCTCTTTTTCAGGTTATACCAATCACCTCTGTACTTTCTCGGTCACTGTCACGCAGCTCGGAGCCTGCTAGACCTAGGAGAATGATTTCCCTGTTGTTTTGACTTATAACCTAACCACTGTTGAGAGGGATTAAAAAATGAGAACTTAAGAACTGTTTGCTCTCTGCTCGTTAGTGGTGGATTGGCAAACTCTGTAATTGGATTTTGTAAGACTTCTCTACACAAAGGATCCAAGAACCTCCAAGCATCCTCTCCAGGTTTCAAATGTCCTTGCTGGCAGGAGTTACTCTGTTAAAGAGCTTGAGAGGAAAAGGTTACTGAAGAGCTTGTTTGCCAACAGGGAGGCTGCTAGCATGTAATTAAGACTGCCACACTGACGTGGTCTAATTCCTGTGACATTCACAGGCAGGGAGCTCAGTGTCTTGTCCGTATTTCAGAACCCAGTGATGGTCAGCTTGACCATCATTCATTATAAAGCACAGAACTTCAGGATGCTGGACCCATGCCATGTTACGCAATGAGTCGTGATTTTTCTTTTTATGTTTTAGTAGATTTTGAAGACACTTGTTCATGTTTGACCTGGAAGGACTTTCAACCTATTCTTTAACCCTTGCAATGATGGACTTTTCTCAGCTATCTCCAGCATCCCTAGTGATCAGTGTTTTTCTGAATATCACCTGGGTCTGATATTCAAGAACTGTTCTAGCCTGTCTTCTGAACTTTATTTCTCACTTTTATTACATTGTAACATCCTACCGGTTTTATCTCCATCCCTCCTCTATTCCTGCAGCATTACCTTAGTCAGAGCCCCTAAAGGTCAAAGTCCTCAGTCCCTGATAAGTATCCAGGTTGCCTTCATATTTTTCCCCCAAATTTACAGTTGCAGGGCACTTATTCAGCATTAAAACTGGCCTTGAAAATTTTTGATAAATTTCTTCAAATCCTATTTTGTTGATGATAACTATTTAGGAATTAATTGTATCCATCTACAAATACCTCAGATTCCCTTCCATTTGCTAAAGAGCTTTCCTACATCTTGTCTTAAAAGACATTACGTACTAAACGATGTCCAGAGAAGCATAATATGTTTAGGTGTCACATTTTTTTATGACAACTTTTGAAAGAGATATGTGGTCACAGGATTAGGAAATAGGAAGTAAAAACAAAGTAGATTGTCTGACACAGTTTAACAGAGCTATAAAGGGAAATAATGTCTCACTTCTTGAGTTAAAGATCAGTGTGCAGAATGAAGACAGACAAAATGAAATGCTCCCATGGGCTTGTAGAAAGCTTTCAGTGACATTTTCTGCCAATAGCAATTTTGGTTGCTTCTCCTTGCTTTTTGAATTTGTCACCATCACTATCTCTTCTTGGAGATCTTATCTTTAACTTCATTTTTTCCAGTTGTTTTGTTCCTCCCACTTGTGTGACCAAAATGTAGACTGTATTTTCTTTTCTTTTCCTCTGGTAAAGGGATCTAACTTAGGATCTTGCACTTGCAAGGCAGATGTGGCACCACTGAGCTGTCCCTTAACCCTCTTTAAAGACAGAGTCTCGCTGTGTAGTTCAGCCTGGCTTTGAACCCATTATGTAATCCAGGTTGGCCTGATCCTCCTGCCTCAGCCTGTGGAGTGCTGGGATTGCAGGTGTGCGGTACCACACCTGGCATGCAGATGGTCTTTCTAACTTGTATAACAGTAATTGTTTAGTATCATCCATTGCTTTCTTAATTGTTAGAGTTCTATTTTACTGTACAAAACTTCATCTTGTGAAAGAAATCATGTTGGTAAAGAAGAACTCTTAGTTTTTCAATTGGTCTCATTTTGGGTGTTGATCTATGTGAGGTAGATGCTGTATTAGGACAGACCCGAGGCCATGTCTGTCTGAGTTCTTTGGGACTCAGGGCAAGAAGAACTCATGGTAACTCAGAAGGCCTAGCGAGTCTTACATGTGAGCGTATGCTGACACACTACCTGTTTCCTGGGTACCACTTTCACAGGTCCTGATTCAGGAGATTGCAGCAGAGTTCCAGAGGCCTGCATTTCTAAACTGTTTCCTGGTAAAAGACAACCAGGCAGGGACTCCAGTATTCCAGAGGCCGTTTAGAGTGTCTTTCACAAACTCCAGCCAGCCCCATGCATTCTTTCCTCACCTCTGTGAGGTGGCAAGTGTCTCCCGCATGATATTTGCATATTGGCATTGCTTTTATGCAGTTAGCTCTGGTACATTCCTAAAACTTTAACTCCTCCCTCTCCCCTCCCACTTTTTCATACCCCCCCTAGTCAGGTGGAAATTCTGCAAAATGAAGACAGTTAGTAGCTCTTCCCTGCACCCTACAGGTCATCTGTTGAGCTATAAAATCCTAATACTTTCCAATGGGTAAATCTCTCCAAATCTAGCCATCCCTTGGGACTTTAGAAATCTAAATGATCCCATTATCACAGCTGTGACTCATCTTAAAGAACTGTTTCTCAGAAAAACATTAAGTAGCTACTGACTGTATACCGAAGGAAAAAAGAAAACAATTGAAATTCTAACACTTGTCAGAGCTGGTTTTCTTTTCTCCTCTGAAATTGTTTCAGATGTTGGAATATTTAGCTTTTAATCTTGCTTTAGGGAAATGTTTTAAAATTTGGGTTGATCTAAAGGGCAGAATGGGAGCCATAAACAGCTTAATATCTGAAGACATTGAAGAGTACACATTTTTGGCTCACTTTTCAATAAAGATGATTAGCAACATGCTAATCACCTTGTAAAGGTGTTTCAAATTTCCGTTTGTTTTTGTTTTGGAGACAAGACCTTCTTAGGTAGTCCAAGGCTAAGTGGAGCTTACTATATAGCCCAGGCCAGCCTCCAATTTGAGTTTCCTGCCTCAGCTTCCTGAGTTGGGATTACAGCTCTGTGCTATCATACCTAGTTATTAACATACTTAAATGATATTCTGCGTAAGCATATTGTATGTGGCTTACATGTAATAAAATTTAAGATCTGTAGCTTTTCCACAAGTCAAAAATGAATGATTACAATGGGGGAGGGGATCGTTTAGTTTCTGCTTGGATGCCCTCCAAAGCCTCATGCAGTCATGGGTAGCTTTTACTTTTTTTTTTTTTTTTTGCTTTTTGAGACAGGGTCTCGCTTTGTAGTTCAGGCTGGCCCTGAGCTCACTATGGAGCCCAGGCAAGCCGCCGCGAACTCAGCAATCCTATCTCTACCTCCTGAGTGCTGGGATGACAGGCATGAGCCACCACGTCTGGCATTGTGGTATGCGGTGTTGATTGTTGGTGGGCATGTCTCCATGCCCAGCATTATATGTGGTTACCGGGGATCGAACTCAGGACCTTGCGCTTGCAAGGCAGGCGCCGGAACCACTGAGCTAACCCTCCGGCCCCATAGGTAGCTTTTTCTGAGGTGGCTGCATCTAGTGTGTGTGATTGATTCATGATGCAATGTTAGGATGAAGGGTGCTAAGACTGAGCGTACTTAGTGCTGCCCCCCCTAAGAAATCTGAATAAGATAAAAGAGGTGGGAAAACTCTATTAAGTTCCTTTGCTGCTTTGCTACCATCTATCTGCCATCAGCTCTTGCCCCTCTGCCCTGCGCCACTCTGCCTTGGAGCCAGCTGATTATGGACTGAAACCTCTATGAACTGTGAGCTAAATAAACCTTTCCCCTTTAGTTTTTGGCATCACGTACTTTGTCTTACCAATGAGAGAAAAGTAACTAAGACAGGCATCAGAGAAATGCTCTATTTCCTGTTGTAATGGTTCTGATGAGTTGTATCATTGAATTTTTATAGTTTTGTGTTTTGTTTCTTTCTTTTTCTTTTGGCCCTGAACTCAGGGCCTTGCGCATGCTTAACAAGCGCTCTTCCTCTGCAATACAACCCAGTCCAAGATGAAAACATCTAAATGTACATGTCATGTCCATGAAAGGGCGTATCTCCAGTTTAATGACCGGCGCTCGTACCTCACCGCTTAGCTTATGAAGTGGAAAACGGCCAGGACAGCAGTTCTCGTCTGCCTTGCTGCTCTTCTGATCCCATCTTCCTCTCTTCCTCAAACAGGGTGGAGCCTTTTTCCGTAACATCATTGCTTGCCTTTTCTCCATAGTACTGACTCTTAAAAACTTTACACTTCATTTTGTCATCTTTTAAAATAAATTAAATCTAAATATTACAAAGGATTTCACAGGACCCATTTCACATTTCTCAAGTGTATGATAACCCTTCTGACCTGGAGAAATGAAAACTGACATCTGTTGTACATTGAACTTTACAAACAATTCTGCAAACTGCATCCCTGTTATATAATAAGGCAAAACATTACGTATCTCTGTGGCAATAGCAGTTTCCTAGAGGAATAAAAGAAATACTGCTTTTTCTAGATCTTAAATTCATTATAAACGAGACTCCATTTTTAGATAGAAATGTTAAAGGTCAGAAAAAGCCACGTTTAGATGACTTATGACTTGAAAAATCAGCGCAGAATATTTAATACATGAGCCAAAATTATTGTAAGAAAAACATATTGTAATTAAGTATGGATTTCTAGGGGTGAGTTAAATGCTCAGCAAAGAATTGAATGTACTGTACACAAGACAAAATGTGTTCTCATTTTGAGAAATGTTCATTAAATCTTTCCCATTAAGTATTCTTTGATGCTAAATTTTAAACTAGGAACCTTTATTATTGCTTGTGATAATGTCAGTATAATTTTATTAGGAATTGGAAATCTAGATTGTTCACATTAATAGTAATTAGCCTGAGAGATTTTTACTGTGGCTTGAATGTTTCAAGTTTAATGGTATTTTTTTTTTTTTTGAGACAGGGTCTCACTTTGTAGTTCAGGCTGGCTCTGAGCTCACTGTGTAGCCCAGGCAGGCCTCGAACTCCGCAATCCTCCTGCCTTTGTTAATGGCATTTTTTAACCCCAAACATTCTATTTCTACTTCCGTTCTATTGTCCTCACCTTCTTCTTCTTCTCCTTCGTATTGCACTTCTTTACCTTCTTCATTATCGTTACCGTCATCTCCAGTCACTCCTCTAACACTGGTCTTTCGATTTTACACTCATCTAGGGAGTGTCTCATTTTAAAATGTGCAGCAAGGATAGCTTCTTCGGCAGCGTCTGCGTCTCTGCTCTCAGGAACTTTGGGATACAGCTGCTTTAGTTATCCTATGAACTGTCCGAAGTCCCTTGGGTTTTTGTGACATTCTTTTTCCTCAATGTCTGTCATGCTGTATAATGCATGCATTCTGGGCCACCAAAAGAAGGTCGATGTCTTTGTTTACCTTTCATTTGTGAAATATTTGTTGCTTCAAAGTGAAACACTAAGACTCATGGGTTGGCCAGCGCCTGGGACCTCCATTTTAATATCTTTCAAGTGCTTCAAAACAGGACTCTCATACACCTGAACCATATCCGGTATACCTGAACCGTATCACAGTCAGGTCAACCTTCCTCAAAGCAGAAAGTCAAAACTCAGAATTCCTCTTTTTTTCCTCTATGCTGTTTTTCATATTCAATCGTGACCTTTTCTTTCATTTCCTCTGAAATTTCATCTTCCCTGCCTGGTTTCCATTCATGTTCTTCTGTAGGTAAATAAATTGCATCCATGGTCTCCAATTGCCTATCAAGTAGAAGCTGAAAGGAAACAGCATCCCTCCCATCAGGATCATAAAGGCCCTTGCAGTGTTTGGCTTCTGTCTGTGCAGATGGAACTTGAAGGGTTTTCAAAGCATTCTTTGTCCTTAGCTGCCCTGGCAAGTTTCTGATGTATCCTGTTGGCATTTCTGCTAGACCATTGTGTCTCAAAGGGCTTATGTGAATCCCAGGGTTTTGCATCATCTGAGCAGTTAGCTGATAAACTTTGAATCTTCCTCTGTTTCTTCTGCTTGATCAGTGGCATCCAGATTTTTATTAAGTTCAGCCTGGTCTCTGTGGTCTAAGTATGTTAGGCGGTAAGAACTCCAAGTATCAATGGGTAGTACAGAGAGCCAGGTGGCTGGAGGTGTGTAGGTAGTGACTCAGGTGACAGCAGGAACCAGTGAATGAGCAGATGGCACTAAAGAAAACCCCCTAACTTTTCTATTTTTAACATTCTGACACTAGAATCATACTGTGTGTTTTTCTGTGACGCACATTTTCCATTTCAATTTGAGTTTTGAGATCTCTGTTGATGTGTATATCTCGGTCCACTCACTTACCATTTTTAGCATTGATGGACTTTTGTATTGTCTTTAATATATTTTGGATGTTACTGCATGACAGTGTGAATAAAATTGTATATGATTTGTAGTGTACACATATAAGTATTTTCTAAGATGTGCTGTACCTGGGAGGGAAATGGTTGGGTCATTGAGTAGATGCTTTTTCAACTTTCCTAGATAGAATCAAATCACACTCTAATGTTGCTGTAAAAATAAACACAGTGAGGTGTGTATTCTAGCTATTTTGGGTACCCTCAAATCTGATGGACGTAAGCTGAAATTTATCATGGTTTTAATTCTCCAGCTCATTATTGATAGTAGGTTTCATTCTCTTTTCAGTTCAGGAGCTTTCCATATAATACCTCGGTGTTATTACCCAGTGTACTCTTAACCATTTTGTCTTATTATTTCATAGGAATTCTTTATGTATTTTGGATAGTTGTCAGCTGTGTGCATTGAGAGTATTTTTGGGGGGATTTTCTTAAAGTTTTACTCTTTCCAATCAGTTTGATGATTAAAAAAAGACTTCATTTTTAATGTGAGTGAGTTATATTTTTACATATTTTACATCAAGATTATTTACAATTTCTGGGGCTTAAAACAACATATATTTATGTTCTTGTAATTTTGATGGTCTGGAGTGTGATGGAGTCAAAAGCATGTGTGGGTGGGAACTTTCTGCCTCAGGAGACTCAGGGAAAATTCTTTTCCTTTCCTTTTCCAGCTCCTAGATCTGCATTCCTTAAATTCCTTGGCACCTGCCCTCTTCTTCCATCTCCCAAACCATCTGTCTCACTTCTTGTTTCAGTCTTCTTGCTGTCTGCTTCTGCCTCGGCTGTTCTTAAACTTGCTTCCACCTCCTCTTTCTTCTGTAGATGATTAAAGATAATCTAGGATAATCTCCACATCCCAAAGCCCTTTCATTAATCACATCTGCAGATTCTCTTTTGCCATGTAAGATAATACTCATCGGTTTCTGGGGTCAGTCTTCATCCTACTATAGCAGATAAACTTCAGCTTTTTTTTATCTTTTCTTTTCTTAACTTGTTGTTGTTGATGGTGATGGTGTAGAGCAGGAAGTTGCTGATTGCTGAGACCCACAGACCAGATTATCAAATAACATATTAAGTTATCTCCTCAAATCACTGTTGACCAGGAAGGAGCGATAAACTAGCTTTGTCCTTTACAGAGGAGAGAGTGCCCCCTTTTTCTTATCATCTACCACTTCTGCCAAATGGAGGAAAACATTACAATTTTTTTTCTCCTTAAAATTCTGGAGCTCTTCTTTCTTTTTCATTTAAACACATCTGAATCCTCGGTCCAGGGCCTTTAGTGAATTCACATAGGCTTTTCCATCTGATAGATGTTCTGTGGCAGATCTAAGGGTGAGAAACTTGATATGAAGACTTTTGCCTTCTCTGTACCTAATTAAATGACTCATTAACTTGAAGCATGCTTCATCTCTAATGAACAAAGGAATTGTCCTTGGTTGTGTCTATCTGGGACAAATTGGGATTGAAAAGGGATGAAGATACAGGCTCTACTCCTGATAAAGGAGGAGCTTGAGAAGCAGACACTCTTGGAACCATTAATGAGGAATAAGGATGGAGCTAGACAAGCCTGTGAGTGGAGGTAGGAGGAGGATGAGTCAGTGAGTCAGGAAGCGAGGAGCGCAAGAATGGCTGAAAATGCTTCACTTCCCAGTAAAGTGGGACATAAACTCAGGTCATCTAAGTCTTTTTTTAGTCATTCGTATTTTAAAGGGTTTGATATCTCTTTTTGAACTATAGAAGAAAAGTTTTGTTCTGGCTTTTGTTCTTATTTAGAGGACTGTGGAGAGACTTAGAAAAAACATTGACATGAGATTGCTATTATAGACAAGCCAAATACCGATGTCACAAACTTATACTTGACCTGTCATATCTTTAGACCGAGAGAAATTATTTCTGTCAGGAAATGAAGTGGAGACCTATATGATACTTATGTTGTACCATGTAATATTTGATTTTATGATATTTGAATATTGTGAGATATATTGGATGGATGTTACTAATTAGAGTTTGCTGCCTCTTCTGTCTTTGGGGTATAAAAATAATTGATAAAGGGCCAGGGATTTAGCTCAAGTGGTAGCACACCTGCCTTCGAAGCACAAAGGCCCGAGTTTAATCCCTAGTAAAACACACACACAGATAAAAAGTGTAAAAGTGTTAAGATTATTTGAGTAAAACTTAAGCTTAACTTAAGTTTAAGATCATTTGAGTAATAATATTTCTGCCCTGATGATAAGAGCTTATAGTTTTAGATCCTTAGGCTGTCTTCTTCATCACCTACCTTATTCCAGTCTTGGCTTTGTGTATGCTGTACATTTACTTCCAGAGAATGTAGTAGACATTGAGGCAAGATGAATTTCATGTGATTGTCTAAGGTGGGTGAGATGGAGTCCCGTGAACATGTGCTTGGATCTGCAGGGATCCAAACCAATGCCTGGGGATCCAGTACAGGTTCTTCCCAAAAGCACAAAAGCATACGACAACAAAATTATAACCCCTGGCAAACTCTATCAAGTTATTTTGAATATGTGGGCTGAGAATGTCAGTACTTATTAAGCTATATGTTGAAAATTATTAAGAATATAACAGCTGAATGTCCTATATTCCTATCTGTCATAAGCAGTGAAGTAGCAGCTAAAGATCTGTTTGTCTGGTTAAACAAGATCACTGTTGATTATGAACCCAAACCAGAATATAGTGAAATTGCTTTGTCTCCTACTAATGCTGTCTGGGAATTTAGCATAGATGGTTACACTTCTTTTCTAACCTTATGCTCCCTTTCTTTCTTTCTTTCTTTCTTTCTTTCTTTCTTTCTTTCTTTCTTTCTTTCTTTCTTTCTTTCTTTTCCTTCCTTCCTTCCTTCCTTCCTTCCTTCCTTCCTTCCTTCCTTCCTTCCTTCCTTCCTTCCTTCCTTCCTTCCTTCCTCCCTTTCTTCCTTTCTTTCTTCCCTCCCTCCCTTTCTTCCTTTCTTTGTGACCTGGGATTGAACTCAGGCCCTTGTGCTTCCCAGGTAGGCATGGTACCACTTGAACTAAATCCCCAGCCAACTGAGACTTTTCCTGAGCAGACACAAAGAGCCAGTTCTTCACTATCATGGTGGAAAGAAGAGGAGCATGTTCTGGATATTTTCAAGAATTCCTAAGTCACTGGATAACCTTTGGAGCAGAGAAATTTTATTTAACTGACTGAGTTTGCTGTAAAATCTGTAGGTTATGAAAGACATCTGTAAGTTCGTATTTTACCATAAGTGTTGCTTTTTCCCCATTTAAAAAAAGTTCACAACACAAATCAAATACTATGTGTCAGCATATTTATACTCTAATTATCATGATAATTAAGCATTTTTGCAAAGACAGGGTTCTGGGCTTCTCTGTCTGATTGGCAATCATAAAATGCTGCTTTGTTGTTTAAGCAAATGTTTTTATAGAATTCTAAAGAATAGCACTTTTAGCTAAGATGCAAACTATTAAGTCCATAAGTTGAAGGAATAATTCAGTAAGTAGGTAATAGAACAAGATAAAAAAAAAAACCCTGAGTTTTTGCTAAAAATCTTTTTACTCAAACATAAACAGAATAATCATAATAATCTTAACACAAAACTGAAAGTGAGTCTGTGTCTGCTGGCATGGTTGGTTAGAGGGACAGATGTGAGTTTGATAGTTTTAGACATATGGCCTTGTCCCTAAAAATTAATATATATGATGTGAAGAATCCATTTTCTATAATATATCCTCTCCAGTGCCACCAGCTAGTAGAATGTTCTCATGTAAAGTCAGTGAAAAAACTGTATGACCGACCAAATTTCTGGATGAAAATTTTAGATATTTCAGTAATGCCTTCTGAGCTTTAGTTTTGATATGAAGAGCAAGGGACTTCTGTTCTTGCCCACCATGTCCTTTATCTACTGTTAAGCCCTGGTGTTTCTTGTGATTCAGACAGTATAACAAATACTTCTGTTCTCCTCAACTCTGTAGAGGGAAAATTGCAAACAAAGGACTTTACCTTGAGGCACATACATAGCCCAAGTAATTCCACCATTAACATTTTCAATAGTGTTCATTATGTATCAATTCATTTCTCCAACCCTTTATGCATTCACCAGTGAAACATGGTGGTTATAACTGGGAGAACACTTCTCTGAAATCTGCAGCATGTATAACATTCAGTTGAATTCAAGATATTTTTTTATTAATAGATAGTTAACGTTTTGAACAAAATTATTCTAGAGCTGCTTGTTTGGAGAAAATAGTTGGGGAAAAAAAGCTGCCAAAAGTAGTAGAGTTGAGAGTTGGCCGTGAAAGTGTAGTTTTTTACCTTGGATGGGTAATAGTTTTCAAATATTCACACTATGCTAAGAATTTTAAATATTTAGTTTGATCCACACAAAAACCTTATATTTTTGTTTTCTTGCCTAAAATTTACCCATATAGAAATGGAACTGGTGGAGGTTAAATTGTTTGGGCAAGATAATGACTTGTAACCTTTTAAAAAACCATTATCTTGATAATGAAGAAGAAAAAAGATAACTAAATTAAATGCAGTGTTTGAGATTTGTTTTAAAAATCTTTAAAATATGTATCACACTTTCAAAATTATCTAGTTTTAGCCATATTTTTTACTAGTGGGCTGTGACACCCAGAGTAATTTTAATACTGAATTCTTCACTTTGGAATGCAAGTATAGATAATACTATTCTCAATAAATTTGTGCTTTTATGATTTATTTTTGAGTTACAGGCTCATGGTAAAGTAATTGACATTAAATAAAGGCTGGCTTCTTCTATTGCTTTAGAAACTGGACAGTGATCACTGAGAGGGATTTTTCTAATATAAAGTTTATTGTTTAAAATCATGCCACTTTTATAATACATTAATTTTTCCTTTTTCATATATGTGTGTGTGTATATATATATATACATACATACATACATATAAATATATATATATATATATTTTTTTTTTTTTAAGACAGGATCTTGCTTTGTAGTTCAGGCTGGCCCTGAGCTCGCTATGTAGCTCAGGCAAGACTTGAACTGAGCAGTCCTCTTGCCTCTGCCTCCCAAGTGCTGGGATTACAGACTTGAGTCACCATGCTCAGTGTTGTTGTATGTGGTTACCGGGGGTTGAACAGGGACCTTGCACTTGCTAGGCAGGCGCTAAAACCACTGAGCTAACTCTGGTGGAGGATCTGCTCACCTCTCATGGTGAGCAGGAAGCAAAGTGAAGAGTGAACCAGGGAGGGAGATGCACCCTTCCAAGGCACACCTCCAACAACTCACATCTAAAGATGCCCACCTCCCTACAGCAGGTCAACTATAAATTCATCCTTGGATCTACTCATGAGTAGAGCATCCCCTACAATACAGACACCTTCCAAACACGTTAGGCTTTTGAGGGACACACTGGCTCTGAACCATAACCAAGAGCCACGTAGATCATTGCTGAAGGAATTCATTTTGGGTGTAAGCACTGTTTCTTCAATTCTCATGAAGATGCATCTAAAACAGCCTGGTACCATTTTTGGAAGATATGGGGCAGAGGCAAATTCTAGCACAAGTATATCTATGATTGTTGAGCTAACATTTCTCATGTTAGAAATGAAGGTGCTAGATGAAATAACCCACTAAATCCTATATGAAGAGATGCTGTATATTTTGATAAACCAAAGCCTTATTTTTTATATTTACCAAGAATACACAACATGTGTTTTATTGTTCACATGAAGAAAGTATATTCCTTCTTTTTGAACGTGCCTCAGATTACAGCTGGTGCACACATCATGATTCCCAATGCCATGCAGAATCCACGTGTCTTCAGTGCATAACTTTGTATGCTAGCAGGGTTTGAGGTTAGTTGAGGATTGGCATACTTTAAGATAATTAAAATACTCTCGGTTTAAAGGAATACCATTGTCTACAACAGGAAGAGGCCTAAAATAATTTCTTGTACTCTGTCATAGAGAGTGTTAGCCTTGGGAGTGAGATCTGTAAAAAAACAATTCAATACTTTCTGCAAAACATCTTTGCGTCCAACTCCACCATCCTCTTGCTTTGTAACAACCAAAAATGGGAGCTTGGAAAGTCTTTTCATGATTCATCTACTTCAACAGCTTGCCTTTCTCCTTGCCACCAGCCTGGGCCCTTCTCAACAGATCTAATCTTCTGCCAGAAGCCACAAGTTTGGCTTCCTGAAATCTCACAAGTACTCATTTCTCAACTAATTAATGAAAGCAAATAAATAAAATGTGTACAGCTTTAAGGTTTTGCAGATGACTCATATTCTTTCAAAATAGTCTGCCAGTACTAGCAGTTTCATAATAATGATTGTGGGAGAAGGATAATTAACTTTAGGAATTGTTCTTCATGGATATTTTGAAACTGCTCTTGTGAATATGGATGGTTCGTTCCTATTGACAGTTTGGCCCCTGTGAAATAAATAGGTAAGCCACCATTGGAAGCTACTTGCTAAATTGGAAGGAAAAATGAGCCAACAGTGGATACTGAGAAAAAATAAATACACTGATAGTTACAATCAGATATGGATACTCCAGCGGCCATTTTTATCTCTCTGTCAGTAACATCTCAGGCTTCTGGAAGCATTAAATTGTACCACATATTAATAACTACAGGACTGGAGCCCAGGACCCCGCTACAATGAGGCTGAGATGTTTTTCTTCTGATTTTGGTAGTATTTTCAGTATGTACCTGGCACAGGGCTTCTTAGTCAATAAATGTCCAAGAAGGACCTGGATGAATTCAACAAAATTAAAGATTACAGGTAAATATGCTGATGTAAATATATACTGTAAATATAAACATTTCCACAAAATAATATTCATCATCCAGATATGCTACCTGTTTGCGAACTAGTTTAAATGATATCTTCTTTGTTTATATTTAAATGATACAGGAGTATTGTTAGAACCAGTGGCATCATGACCAAACATGAACACCTTTGTCAAATGTTTTCCTGGGCTCAGTTTTACAAAAACTGATTGGAAAGTAACTTCCATTATCCTGTGAACATGTGGACAAGAAACTCCACAGCTATCGTTGCCTAGATTTTTCCCTCTGGATTGAAATCTTTTATGAACTTTGATAGCATGAGATACTAGTAATTGAACAAGCTATTGTGTAACAAAATCTTAAATTGGTTTTAAGTAGATGAATAGAGCAAAGCATATGGAGGGATACAAAAGAGTGATCCTAAGGAAATTGATGAGGTAAAGCTGAAGACTCTGAACGATTAAAGTTTTTAAGCACTGCTGACAAAAATACAGATTTGAGGAAAAACTCTTTTGGCTGTGGAGACAGTAACGAAAATGAGCTCATCTGTCCATGGCATTCTTGGTGATGTTTTCTGGCCTCATTTAATAGCTTTGAGGCCAAATTCCCTGCTATCTTTGAAGAGAACATACAAAGTTTGAGTCTCCTTTGACACTTTGTTATGGTCAAGTAGTAAGAGGGATTCAGTAGTTAGTGTCACTGCTACAGAATGACACAGTTAATTGTAGAAAAATCACAGGGCAAAAACTCCAGGTCAAAAAACAGGATGATATTTTGCTGATAAGATTTTTCATTATATAGCAGAGGTCTAATACATTCCAATTCTTCAAAATAATTTCCTTGACTTCTTTATTGTTTGTGTACCTTAGCATTCAAAATTTAGAAATTCTTCTGATTTTGGATGAGCTGCCATGTTTCCAGCATGGCATGAAAGCATTATATGATTTAACATGATCCATTGTACCTCCTAAAAATCTTATTTTCCAAGAAAATAAACGACGGTATTTACAAAACCAACACAGAGGACCTTATGATTAAAGCAATGCTTCAAATGCAAGTCTATTCAGGATAATTTTCCCTAACTTAATCCATTGACAGTTTTCATCTCATGGAAAGACATTTCTATTCTCTGATACTTGCTTGGAATCATGTTTCTTTCCTTCCTTTTTCCCTTCCTAGAACTTTCTTTTTTTTTTCACTCCTTTTCCCTTCCTCTTTCCCCTCTTCCTTTCTCCCTTTCCTCCTTTTTTCTAGAACTTTCTTTTCTTCTTGCTCTCCTCCTCCCTCCTTCACTTCCTTTCTCCTTTTCCCCTTTTCCCCCTCCTCAAAAATGACTTTCTGAAAAGCTGCTCATTGAGTTTAAAAAGCACAGGAAGGCAGTGAAGAGAGCAATATTCGTTAATACTTTCTTCACCATCTTCTCACAAAGCAAAGAAGGTTTGAAATTAACCAAACAGCACTAGCATTGCCAGTGAAACCCAAACACCACTCAGGTTTTCTCAAAACTAACAGTAGATCCCCATCAGCCGTGTGTGTGTTCTTGTACCATTTTATGTCACTTATCCTTCGGCGATTATTTAATGTAATTGAAAATAATATAGACTGCTTAAATACAAGCAGAAAAATAGTGTCAATTCTCAGAAAAACATGGTTGAATGCTTTCTTTGAAAGAATTAATGACAAAAATGGGATGTTGCATTTATGCTAATTTAGCTGTTGGCAATGTAATTGTGAAATATTGAGAAAGCAGTAAAAATCATAGAATAGGCCTATATTATAGATGTTTAAATTATCTTCTTTTTAAATATTAGGAAACCTTAACCTTGAAAGGTTTTGACTTTCTGGAAAAGAGTTAGTCAATGAGAAGAGTCACCCTTATTTGTATTTGTATTTGTATTTATACATTTTATTAGTTTAAGGGTTGATCTGCTCTAAGTGATCAGCTGCATTTATTATTTTTCCTTGCTAAATGCTAGTCCTGATCACCTGGACAAGATGACTTTTGTCATGCTAAATTCAATTCTAACCAAATGTGGGCTACTGTGGGAGCTGTAGCCCAATGGAGTGGTCAGAGCAAAGAAAAGAAACCTTTGAACATTTATTTGTCCCTTTTCAAGAACATGAAAATTGAATTCCATTTATTACTTAGACCATTATCTTCTGAAATCCTTCAAATTCTACCCCAGATTTCCAGCTTAAGCAATGGATTCAGGCTCTCTAGGGAGGTGACCTGATAAATAGATATTTTTATTGAGCTCCTCAAATGATTTTTCTCTGGAAAGTACAGCAAGCCCTAGATTATTTCTTCTTGGTGCTTTGACTCTTATGATTGCATAATTGATCATTTAACTGGAAAATGCAAAACAAAATATTTTAGCAACAAAAATTACAGCACTTGTCCATTCTGTATGCTACAGAAACCTGAGGTAGAAGTATGTTTCAGAGTAACTGGCCAGAAAGCCACACCATGCATTCCTTCTTAATCTATAAATGGGAGTGATTTCTTAAATTAAGTTTACTTAAAAGCCGTATTTGGGAGCTGTTGGGAAATAAACGTTCATATGCAAGTTAAAAAGGAAAGGACTGCAGTTTCAAAGAGGAGAAACAGATTCTGGGACACAAAGTTGAAAAAAAAATTTAGATCTTGAAAGCTTGGTCCTACACCAAGCTGGCCCAGATTAAAATAAAACAAAGTGTTTCTTCAAGGATAAAATGGAGCTAAGAGCGTCTGAGAGTTTCTCAGACCAGCGCTTCTCAACTTATTACGTAAGAAGAGAAGCTGGTGTTTTTGAAAAAGAATCTGTGTAAAAGCGGTATGGAGCTGTGTCTAATAAATATCCATTTAATCAAATGCCACTGTGTTTTTTTTCCTATTTTGTAGTTCGATGGGGAAGATGCACTTTTATTTCTCCAGCAGCTGGTCCTTTTTAATGGGTGCAGCTGTAATACAGATTTAATTGGCAACCACTGCTTAATTTTTCGTCAGCGGCTTCCAGTCTTTGAAAAGCAGTGTTTCGTGTTTCTGTGAAAGGGAAGAACTTGGTTACTTTTTTTTTTTTCCTAGAAAGTACAAAGCATGATACATAGGAGGAATTCGGCAAATACAAGTGTATGCTTAACTCCTCAACCAGAAAATGACATCTCCTCTCTTTCTACTTGTGTTTCCTGCCTTTCACAGACCACATACATGGTGAGATTTAATGCCTGTACACTAGTATTCATCTCAAAACTTGTAAAATACTGCAAACTACAAAAAAATCATAGAAAATGGCTTGAAAAATGAGAAAAAAATCAGCCATTTTTATTACTAAAACACATTCATTGTGAGGAGTTGGTCCATGAGCTTGTTGCATCTTAATTGTTTTTACTTCTCCTTCCCCTCTCTTCTCTCCCTCTGTTCCTAAATTCCCTTCCGATCTGCATAATGTCTCTCTCCATGTTTCTTATTCTCTACGTTTAATTGTGCCCTCTAAATTGTTTAGGTTTCGGATTTCTTATTAAGAGAAATACTGCAGTATTTAGCCTTCAGTGTCTGATTTATTTCACTTAGCATCCGTTTTGCTATGAATGATTCGGATTTATTCTTCTTTGTGGCTGAATAGTGCTTAGTTTGAATGACAGCTGCTTTGCAGATTGCCCAGTATTTTGTATTAGGTGTTTGAATTTTAAATGTCATGTTTCAGTGTGTTTTGTTCCTGGATGTGTTTCATTGAATTAAAGAATAAAAATACGATATCCTTTACATAACTCCTTAGCTCACTGTTTCTAATATCCCATTTAAGGGTCTGCTTTCCCACTCAGTTGACATAGAAAATTAATCCTGGGGCTGGAAATTTAGCCTCAAGTGGTACGCACCAACCTTGGATGCACAAGGGCCTGAGTTCAATCCCTGGCACTGCAAAAAAAGAAAAGAAAATTAATCCTGTTTCACACCTTAAAATTCTATCTTGTTAAACATAACATTTGCAGGAGAAAATAAATATTAACATTATAATGTCTAATATTTGTCTTTCTCAGCATTTGTTAGTTCTCCTAGCCTTTTCTCCAAATAAATCTGTGAGTGGAGATGGATGAAAATTAAAAATAGGAGTTTAAAAATGGGAATACTCTTAATTCCTCTTCATGCAAGACTTACCTGGACACTTGTGAATATGTAAACATACTGAATGAAACCTCCTTCGTTTGCTTGTTCTTTTACTTTTCTTCCAGCCTCTGGACTCAGTTTATAATGAATTCCTTTAAAAGTATGCCCTTCCTTAACATTTTATTGTTGCTTTCTAACCTCTAGCTGACTGCTAATAGTAATTTAAATATAATTATTTCTTTCATATCAATAATTTTTTAATTTTTCTCTTTAATTGATTTTATTGGTACCTTTTATATACACATCATGATCACAATCGACCTTGAGAATTTGTACCAGTATATGACATGGCTTAATTCTCATTTTTTCCCATTTCCCGGCTTACCCCAAACCCCCACACCCCCACACCCCGCACCTATGTACACAAGCTCTGTTTCCTTTATTTATTTATTTCTTTGACCAACACAGTTTTTCTTTCCTTTCAGTTTTTTAGGGTGAGGGAAAATATGTTGTTTTTTGTTACCCCTGATCTCTGCAGAGAAGAAATCTCTCTGTGTAAGCCAATGTGTTTATTTTGCACTTTAACAATGGTAATTGTCTTAATGGATGTTGAACTCTATTCAATTATAGAAAGCTTTTGACTTGAATTTTGTTTAAACTTTCTGCTCTTTTACCTTACACTCCATTATTCCATTTTATTTTTGTGATGTCTAGGATAAAACATAAATTTTGACATTCTTAAAATTTGGAAATGCAACAATAAAGTGTGAAACTGGAATCGGTGGAACACCATTAACAGGGTTAATTAGTGTAAGTAAAACTGGAGTGATTGTGATTTGTGTTTTTTGTAAATCACTCTACCTTCTTCAGTGCTTTCCTTCCTTTTCCTACCTATGTATGTGTTTAATGAAGAATGAGTTGGAAAGAAAATCTTGAGAAGTATCTTGCTCGTTCATTGTTAACGTATATGTCAGCAAAGTGTCAGCATGATATGAACTTAGACCATGAAATGCCAATCTTTGCACTTGTTTCTCGGTGGTGCCGCAACAGAACACATAACTGGGGTGGCTTATGCAGCAGGAGTTTGCCTCGTCTTAATTCTGGAGTCTGGGACTCTGAGATCAGGGTAGCAGCAGGATTATTTCTTTCCAAAGGCTTTTAAGGATCGGTCCCAGGCTCCTCCTCTGGACCAGCCTCATCACCTTACGTATAGCTGTGCTTGTGATGGCCTCTTCCCTCAGACTCTGACTGTCTTATCTGTCTCTGAATACACTTGTTTTTATTTTAGAGTCAGTCATATTGGATCATGGCTCACCCCAGTGACCTCTATTCAGTCTTCCACTAAGACCCTATTTTCTTCCTTTTCTTTTGGTGCCAGGGATTGAAATCAGTACCTTGTGCTTGTAAGGCAGGTGCAGAGCCACGGAGCTACATCTCTAGCCTGATCCTATTTTCAGTGAGCTTACATTCACAGGCATTGGGAGTTAAGGCTTCAGAATCTTTTTTTTTTTTTTTTTTTGAGACAAAGTCGTGCTAGGCTGACCTTGAATTTGTCATCCTCCTGCCTCAGCCTTCCATGCTGCTGGAGTTATAGGTATGCACCACCGTGCCTTGCTGTCAGTATTTTTCTGAGGGGACATGATTTGACCTGTTGTAGTTCTGACATGTTTTGCCTGTTTTTGATTGATTTTTCTCTTAGTGCCTGGATCCACCCCAAGGCCCCTGCATGCTAGGCAAGTGCTCTACCACTGAGCCCTCATCCCCTGGAACTGAGTTTTAATGAGGTTTCAGGCTACATTTTATTTTTAGTTTCAGTGCTTTGAATAAGATAAATAGGAAAACAGTCTATTCAAGGGCTGGAGGGTTAGTTCAGTGGTTCCAGCGCCTGCCTCGCAAGCACAAGGCCCTGAGTTTGATCCCAGTAGCCACATACAATGCTGGGCGTGGAGACTCATGCCCACCAGCAATCAATACCACATACCACAGTGCTGGGCATGGTGGCTCACGCCTGTAATCCCAGCACTCGGGAGGCAGAGGCAGGAGCATTGCTGAGTTCCAGGCTTGCCTGGACTACATAGTGAGCTCAGAGCCAGCCTGAACTACAACGCAAGACCCTGTCTCAAAAAAAAAAAAAAAAAAAAAAAAAAAAGTCTATTCAAGTATCCTCATTTTATGGGAAACTGGGCTGAAATTTTATAATACTTAATGAAATTATCTTTTTTGTTACATATGTGTTCCTATTGGAAATTAGGAAAACTAGTATATTATATGAATTCACCTATTTACATTGAAGCAATGTTCTTATAGCCAGTGATGTTTGTGTTCTCTATTTTTAAGCATTCTTACTGTGCCACCTTTCCCACGTTCCATTTCCTCATTTGCCATGTAACAGGATATGGGTGCATACGTTTATTTTTTCCAGTATAGTGTAAAACTGTTAAGAGTTCAGGTGAGGGCCAGGGAACCCCTGAGGTGACTGCAGCTTGTCCAGCCGGATGAAGGGCCGGCCCTCACTAGGCTCCCACTGCTTGGAGATTTACTGTTGTTTCACTGATTGTCCAGTAAAATCCAAGGGATGATTCTGTAATGTCTAAATTTTTATTTTTGACTATTTCTAATAGACCTTTAAAAATCCGTCGTCTTGGGCCGGAGGGTTAGCTCAGTGGTTCCAGCACCTGCCTCACAAGCGCAAGGTCCTGAGTTTGATCCCTGGTAACCACATATAATGCTGGGCATGGAGACTCACACCCACCAGCCATCAATACCACATACCACAGTGCTGGGTGTGGTGGCTCACGCTTGTCATCCCAGCACTCGGGAGACAGAGACAGGAGGATTGCTGAGTTTGCGGCGGCTTGCCTGGGCACCATAGTGAGCTCAGGGCCAGCCTGAACTACAAAGCAAGACCCTGTCTCAGAAAAAAAAAAAAA